>PVKA01000118.1:163420-263090 GCA_004027165.1 Ctenomys sociabilis | reverse complement strand
AAAAAAAAAGAGAAAGCAGCAGGCAGAGGCCACCTTCATCCTGAACATTGCCACATGCTGGGAGCTACGCTTTCTCACAGCAGCTCCATCCAGGTGACAATCATGACCATCCCTTTCTTAAAAGGAGATGTGACAGAGTGTAAAGTGACCTGTTTGAGGCTATATGACCAAACAAGACTGTCTCTAGGCACAGGGACCTCTCCAGGCTGGAGAGGCCACCACCAAGAAGTAGGCTTGGCATCCCACTGGTGGTGGGGCAGGGTGGGGTTGGTTGATGAGGGTGATCTGCAAAGCTCTCTGTTCCACTCGGTGGCTGCCTTTTCTTTGTGTCCATCTGGTCCCACGCCATGTCTGCAGAAAATAGGGGCACCAGTACCTGCACAACCCTGAACTTCGGTGCATCTCCCTGGCTTCCAAGCTCCCAGCATTGTCTCCCCCTATCTTCCAACCTCAGGGCTTCTCCTAGGGGTAGGAGGGTCTTGGTCAAAGCTCGGCGGTTAGGGGGCTGAGACTCAGGATCTCCAAGACTCCCCTTGGAGAAACTAGAGGACTGTGGTGGGCAGTGCTGAAGTAGACTCTCCCAAGGAGGACCAAGACAGGCAGCAGCAGAGAAACCCAGCATGACTGGGCCTGGGTGGGACAGAACAGCACTGGCTGGTACTCTCTGCAGTGCAACTGAAGAGGCTGGAGCCTCCTCTATCCCGGCAGGCGGGACCCACAGGAGGGCACTTACCATCCACCCTGCCTCAAGTATTTGCAGTATTTCCTGCATTCCGCAAACTATTCAAAGCCACGAAAAAGACAGACTTTTTCCACAGACTTTTTCCACATCTCACTGAGCTTCTCAGCCTCTGGTGGTCCTTGACTTAGGATTCAGAAAGCTTGTGGGCCAGACCTAGAGAGAGAAAAACTAGGTGGCTGGCTGTGTTATAGCAGAGGGACAGTGGCCCCTGGCAGTGGCCCATGGCAGGGGCATGCCCAGCTGTTCTGGGAGGCAGCAAAGACCTCATGCTGCCCACCCAGGAGCTCTTCTTCACCAGCCTGGTGACACCAAGGACTGGAGAGGCCACACCTGTGTAGGAGAGGGAGCTGACCCTCAGAGAGAGGGCAAGCAAATCCTGGGGAGCTTTGAGTGGCACAGAAGACAGACAAAGGAATTAGAAAAACAGCAGAGCAGCTACTGCATGTCAGACTCATTCTCTTATGTGATCTTCTTAACCTCACAGCATGGTAGATATCATTGATGTGGCTTTACAGATTGAAAAATTGAATCCAAATAAGGTTAACTGACGTGTCTCAAACCATGCCATGCATAAGGATGGAAAAGCAAATCCGAAGACCACACACTCCAAATCCCTCCTGGGCCCCATCTGCGTCCCGTGCCTTGGTGTTTGTTCTAGCGTGGGTCAGACCTGGTGGATCACCTCCTGTGTGATTCCGACCCTGCCTTTCAGCAGGACACGTTGTCAGGCTCTAGTAAGGATGGCTGCAGTTGACAGGTGCTTTGGTTTCTTTTTACAGAGAAATGAAAGCAACACCTTGTGTATAAGAGTTGATGGACAGTGAGACTCCTGCTGTAAGCAAGGCAGAAGCACAGTGGCAAGCAAACCCCTAAATGTTTTAGAAGGTACCAAAAATATGGACCAGAAGTTCTCTGCTGCTTCCCAACTTACAACTTCTGACCACATCTGCAAATAGAAATCATGATCACGTCCACACAGGGAAGTTGTGACGTTCAGAGCAGGAGCCTGAAGTGCTGCCGCCAGGAGCCAGGGTCAGGTACACCACAGGGACAACAGGCACAGGTCGCATGCACAGGAGCAAAAGCACTAGAAAACTCTTCTGTCCCTGGAAAACTTTACCGACACCAGGGTAGGGTCCCTGCTTTGCCTATTCCTGCTTTGTAACAGCCCTAGCAACATGACTCCAGCAACTCACACATGCCAGGAGCCCCATGGGCTTGAACCACCTTTCCAAAATGGGTGTTTGTGCAGGTGGCACTTGTGGGCACTGGGCTTCCATGCAATGGATGGTGACACCTGCTCCCCACCCCATCTTCTGGGGAAACCTGATGACGTTTAAGCCAGGAGGGGCAAGTATAGGAAGGAGAGCAGAGAAGAAGCATCTCAGCGCTCATAGGGTCTGGCTTATGCACCAGATCCCAAGTTCAGGGATTTCCACAACTCTATGTCTGCCCTCAAAGCAGAGGAAAGACCTTGATTCCAGGGCAGGAGCCACATCTGTCCCTCAAAGAGCCTAACTGCCCCTGCAGGTTCATCTGCAGACACCAGCCTGAGACTCCATGCTCAGACCTCCACACTGGAGATACCCAGCTCCAGAGAATCCAAAATAAGCTGCTGTCCCAAGCAGCCCTTCTATTAAGGTGCTAGTGAAGTGAGGGCACAAGAAGGTGAGCTGGTAGCTAGCCCAGTTGGAAGGCCTGGTCCAAATAACACCAACCTAAGGATTAGTGTTGTGGGTCTATGTGCCTGGGATCCGGGAATAAAAGAGCCTTCTGGGGAAGAACTCCATCAACACAGCAAGGAGACCTACATGCTGCTCCTAGATAGCCACATTTATTCTGTAAAGGGCCAGGTAGAAAGTACTTCAGTGCAGTGGGCCATGTCACTTTGGTTGCAACTACTTCACTAAGTCTCTCTCAGTCTACTAAAAGCTCTCCACCGGCCATGCGTAGCTCACACATGCAGTGGTGAGCGTGGAAAGTAACACCCTGAGGGGACCAGTCCTCAGGGAAGGCACACCAAGCTTTCCTACAGCTGCAGCAATGACAGGCAGGCAGCATGGGCCGTGTGCTAGGGAGGTCCCAAGTAGTGTGCTCAGCGCTGTGCAGAGATCCTCTCAGGACAGTGAATCACCACAACTTTAGGAGGCATTATTGTACAGTACACTTCGTATAGCTATATATACCTGTGTAACCTATCGTATATTAATCACACGGTAATATGCTGTTGTATGTTGTCCAATAAGAAACCTTCAATGCAGGGTAACTGCTATTTTTAACAATGAGAACACAATCAGAAGGAAGTCCAAGCTGGTTACCAAGGCAGCCTTTACCTTCCAGCCCTTTCCGTCCTCTAATGGCTAAGAAGCATGCAAGGGAATAGAGTCTTGGAGAGAGAAATGATGAGGTCCCAGCAGCCATCAGAGAACACCAAAGCCCTACACTCTCCCCAGATGAGCCCATACAGAATGCTTAGAGGAGGAGTGGATGATGGGACTTTCTGTGTGACATGGGCTGAAAAGTTCTGAATAAAGGTCATTTCCTCAGAATTGCAAATCAAGAGAAAGACTGATAGTCCTCCTGGTAGCAGCTTACAGGCCACCAGGCTGCTGTATGGTCACCAGCTCCTTGGCCCTGCCCAGGGCACCAGGCAACCTCTGCACCAGAAACACAGTCTCATGAATGTGTGCCAATCAGGGACAGTCTGATAAGTAAACAAGAGAGTTGTACCTCAACACTTTTCCTCCTCATCCCTGTCCTGTTGGATTAATAATCATCCCAGTGATTGTATTTACAGAATGCTGCTGTGCTGGGCCTGTGTGCTCAGAGGTCTGGCACCATCTCTTTGGTCATTAGGTCAAGTTGGTGGGGTAGAGGAAGGAGGACTGGCTTCTATGGGTCTGTCACATAAGAGGAAACTGTGGCTGACAATTAATTGTGTATTTCAAAACAACCAGCACTCCTCTTGATAAAGAACCTCATTGGCTCTATTCGTAATTATCCTGCTGATTTTATTATTTGGCCCATGCACACTTAACTGTTTCTGTGGTCTTGTCTCCTCTAGACTTTAGGCTGTACATCTACTCAAGACAAGAATAGCAGGTGCCTATCAAAGGCCTTTAGATAGAGACCCTCTGTGGAATATCTCTGACTGCCAGTCATGACTACGACCCTTTTCTGCTGGAAATAGTCGGATTGGTTCTTCAATCTCTATTCCCTTACAAAAGTTAGGGCTACTTCTTCAAAGGGGGTATATTATAGTAACAAGCTAGTTACAAATATTGTAGAAAGTCAGACAGGGCTAAATCCTCAAGAGGTCAAATGTCAATGACAACTGCTTCTGGAGGAACATTCATTGAAAACCAGACTTGAATAAAAAGAATTACTCACCCATATACTTCCCCAAGGGACAAACAGCACCAATTCATATTCTAAGTAGGCATCAATCACCTTGAGGTGGAGGACCCAATCTCCTTACCCATCCTTTCAGGAAATTCCCATCCATCCCATGTACGCTTGCTCTGTGACTTGTTTCCCCATTTTATCCCCGTTTAGTCACTATTATCCTAACACCTACACTTGTTGAATACTTACTAGTTCACCATAGTTTTGGCTCACCTCACACACATGGTATAATTTGACACCAAATCAGTATTACCTGAGCAACTATCCTTGTGATCTTATTGATTGCAGTTCTGCCCCACCCTAAGCCCACCTCAACTCATGGCTCTGCTCAATAAAATACCATTGAGAAGCAGAATAGGTGGGCAATCTACTTTCCAGGCCCCCCTCTGTTCCAAAAATAAAATAGTCAATAAAGAGCAATTTGAATGTTTACTCAGGAAGGACAAGTGTGGGACACAATGCATAGGCCATGAGCCTGACCTAGCCATTGCCCAGGGCTCCTGCACTTGGAAACATCATCCCTTGCTCCACAAATACATACATTTATTGATGAACAGTTTTTTTTAAGTCTGTGGAGAGGGTAATAAATAAATGTTTCCTACTTTACAGATGACAAACTTGAGGATCAAGATCTCTCTTGGAGTCTTATGGCTGCGTAACCCAGGAGTGTGTTGGAGTCCAGAACTTGAGCACTGAGTCTACCACTCCAGTGAGTGGCAAGCCAGAGGGAGGCGTTTTGGCATGTGGCAGGGAAAACACACACACACACACACACACACACACACACACACATAACAGGGTCCACATTATATAGCAAAGAATCTAGCTCAGTGATCTTAACTATGCTCTTTTCAGTTGTGTCAAGGATAGAATGGGGACACTCTAATGTCCTAGGGTGGTTGTGGGCATGGGGGGTACAAGCAAAGTGACAGCGATCAGGTCCTCTGGAACTAGTCATGATCACAGAGGGCTCCCTGCCTCTGAAAATGTGATCTGAGTCCTCCTTGAGTCCGGGGTTTCCCCTTAGCTCCTATAAAGGATCCTCCTTCTCTCCTAAGGTGCCCTGCTCTTTGGTGTACTCCAGAATGATGATTGGAGGAGGAAAGTAACTCGGTTATGGGGTGCTACCTTTGTAAGTAGGATTCATCTTCTTATTTAAAAAATACATCCAGAGAGCTCCCTCACCCTTTCTGCCAGGGAGGACAGGAACTAGGTGACAATGTGTGGATCAGAAAGTTGGTCCTCTTGTGACACTGAAGCTGCTTGACCTTGCACTTCTCAGATGCTGGAACTGTGGGAAACAAATCCAGCTGTCAGGAAGCCACCAGTCCTTGCCTTCAGCTGGTCTCCCCTAGGTATTGGCTGAGGGGTGAGTTGGGGAGAGGGAGGTATGCCATATGTGACATCACTTCTACCCTCTGCTCTTGGGCAGGTCTCCTCCCTCCTGTGCATGCCTAGATGCTTCAAGGATTTTTTGGGCATTCTTGGCCTTCTCTTCCTGTTTGGGCCACAAGGAACACACATCAGCACTGCATCTGCCTCCTGGGCTCAGGGCCTCACGGTGGCTTCTCTGTCCTAGGGACCCTACCTCTCCTCACACCTCTGAGCTCATAATATGCAGACACCTTTCTCAGAAATTGCAGAGTCCCACAGTCAAACCTGCCTCTTCCTTGTGGGTTTTCTCAGGGTATCAATGTAATAAATACAAGAACAAGATTTTCTTGCAAAGTGACTCCAGGCTAGACCAAGGATCGGGCCTTTCAGGCTGGGTATTTATGGAGCACTCCACCCCAAACTCTGAGAGAAACATTCTTTTCAAGTATACACACATGTTCCCTAGGACAAACCACACGCTGATTAAGTAAGTCTCAATAGCTTCAGTACACCCACATTCTTCTCAGAGGATGGTGCAAATAAGTAAGAAGTCTCCATAGCAGATGCACAGAACATCCCCAAGGAGCTGGAAACAAAAAGCTTGCTCAACGCTGGGCACGCAGTGGACCTTCCACAGTGGCCACTCCAGCCTCTGCCCAACGACCTTCTGCACCCTGGTCATGACCCTTATAGCAGCTGAAAATGGAGGGGAAGGAGTGGACACCCAGAGATCCTCATTCACGCCCAGTCTGCATCTGAGCTGAGGTGACACCCTGTTCTGAGGTTCTCAGCTCCCACCAGATCTGCACCTAGGCCAGATCTCTGCACGCCATCCAGTGGGATTCCACATTGCTCACACTTTCTGAGATGGCTGCCCATTGTGGAGTGAAGCTTAACTGCATGATGGACCCAGTGTCCATGTAGCGTGCTCCCTAGCACTAAAGCAAAGCAATGAGAAGTGTTGGAGATGATGAACAAGTATCCCGAGTCTACCAAGATACAATGCATAAATATTCTAACATATCAACACTGCTCCTCATAAAGAGGTATAATCACACCTTTCCACTTAAAAAGAGAAGCCTCAACCCAAAAGGTTGTGCAGAACCCTCAACACTTAATGCAAAGGCTCTGTCAGTCAGATCAGCATAAAGGCAAGGCAATACTCCCATCCTGCCACATCTCAGACGTGGGTGTGCACTAGAGGAGAGGCTTCCTGTTTCCTCACCTGTCAAATGGGGTTATTGTGAGGAGCCCACAGAGGCAGGTGATGAAGACTAGAGAGGATCCAAGGGGAAGCTGAGCAAGGGCTCCATGACACCCAGGGAGAGCTCTCAAGACACAATCCAAGCAGAGACACTTCACTATGCTCCTGGGAAATGAGATCTGAGGTTACTCCATTTGGAAGACAGGAACTAAGGCCCAGGAATGCTAAGGGCTAGAGGTAAAACTTAAAATCATCCTAACAGCAGCTCCTGAGGGCATAAATAATCCCCAGAGAAGTGACCCAGAGGGACCTCAGAAACACCATCGGAGTTAGCATGCTGCCGCAGGGGGCAGGGCCTCAGGAACTCCTCTGTAGGGAAAGGGGCTAAGGAGACATGTGGGAGTAGGGCCTTGAGAGGTTTCTGGTTTCCAGTATGAGGTAAACACAAAGGATCTTTTTTCTTTTCTTTCTTTCTTTTTTTTTTTTCCTGTATTTTAGGAAAGGGTCTACATGGTATTTATAGTCTCACTACTAGATCAGAACTCACAGTGATTCTCCTGTTTACAGCCTCCCAAGTGCTGGGATTATAGGTGTGCACCACCATGCTCAGTCTCAATTGCATCTTCAGCACATCATGGGGGCGGGGCCAGCACGGCAGGCCAGGGGATCAAACCCCTCGGCCCCTGTGCCTTTCAGGTGCTTTAATCTGCTGAGCTATTTGGCCTACCCTAGAAGGATTTTTTTTTTTTCTTTTTGGTAGGGGGGCTGGCTCAGGCTGCCTTAAGTGGGAGAGTGGTGTGGCATGTACAGCTAGGGATCAAGCTGTAATCCCGCAAGCCTGAATGGGTTTGCCCAGGCAAGTACTTAAACAACTGAGCTAACCGGCAAGCCTCCACAAAGGGTCTTATTGGAACACCTATACTGGGAGGTGCAAGGAAGTGTGGAAGAAATTCTCCATTTAGGTTGGGCCAAGCAGACAACTGCTGCGGTCAGAGTCTGGGCTCATGGCTTACCCAGGAATTTACTGCTGCATTTTTGCAAATATTCTGATTAGTACAGTGCTGTGGGTAAAAGCATGGTACTGGCATCTGATAGACTAAACTCAGAAAGCTGTATGACTTCAGGAAAGAGACTAACAGCTGATGCGTTGTGTCAACTTAAGAAGCTCAGAAGTTTAAAGGACACAGCAGGAGCCAGGGTCCTCACTTTGCAAACATCTTCATCCTGTACAAGAGGAAGACAGGAGATGGTGTGGGTGCTGCACTTGCCCTAGAGGCTGATAACCTGCTTGGAATATCAGGAAGGAAAAGGGGCTCACTCCATCCTTTTATATTCTTGCTATTTCTGCCATCTCCCACTGTCATGAACTGTTGCCTCTCTACCATGCCACCCAGCTCTGGAGCTAGCTGGCAATGAACTGAAAACTCCACAAACTGTTAGCTAAGCAAACCTTTCCTTCATTTTGGGCATCAGGTATTTCATCTCAGCAACAAGAGAATTGTAACCAACATGACTTAACATGCCTGGTCCAATACCGGGCTTGTGTTTCTCATGGGTTTCAGTGACTTGATAAACCCATGTTCTCTGTGCAAATCTGGTACCCAGCATGCTAGGATTCTGGTTGGTGGCCTGGGGATATCTGTCATCTTCTACTCACTTGCTAGCATTTCTAAAGAAACCACCAGTTCATGTCCTGAGAGAGAAGTCTCAAGAACCAAAGGGAAATGCCATATGATTGACCACTATTGCTAGAGATGTGTTCCTGCTAAAAAGAGATCCTTCAACTCAACAATACTTAGAGACCTGACCTCCTCCCTCTTGCAAGCTGTGCTCCTGCTAAGTAACTGTGATGTGATATCATTTGAATTCTCACCATGTAAGAGTGGCCCCAGGAGGTACTTTCTGCCTGGATCACCAGGTTGTCTCTGTGGACCCTTGTGTTTTGTCCTACAAGGTGGAGCAACAGATTGGAGGCTGTAAACCAAAAGCACACTTGCTGGCAGCCCTCCACTCTTTCATCGCACACTGAAATCTTGAAGTCCTAATTTTTCTGTCAGGGTTTAACTAGGTATTTGTGCTCATGGGTCTTGAAAGAGCCTAAAATACACATCTTTTTCAACTTCAACATTTGCAAAACTGTGTACGTCTCTACAGTCAATGGTGTACTATTGTTGAATTGGAAGTATTTAATCTTTTCTTGGTGCACATAAATTAATAGTAAGCTGCACAACTGAGGCCTCTTAGATCTGAGGAAATAAAATAGGTGCTATGAAATGTGTGCCATCTAAGGAAATGGGCTGTTGCTCTAAATAACAGCGTATACATAATCACTCCAAGCATATAGTGAGAACCTAATGCCCAGGTTGTTTAAAAGGGAAAGATGATATGGCTGTGAAGATAGCTTGGCAGCATAAGCACCTTCTTGGTAAGCCTAAATTCTATCCCCAGCACTACATGTCATGCCAGCCCCAGAACCCTCAGACATGCTGTACTGGCTGTGAAGGTTGGGTATGGTGATGCACGCCTATAATCCCAGCACTGAGGAGGCTGAGACAGGAGGATCAGTACCAGTCTGAGCTGTGTAGTGATACCCTGTTTCCAAAAAATAAGATAAAAACAATGATAGGCCAGGGAAAACCTGCATGCTGCATCACCAGCCTGCAACATTCTGGGGAGAAGACAGCTCCCCTCCTTCAATGGGGAACAGGCCAGGAGCAGGGAAGCCTGGTGTGACTGCTGCAAAGGCCACATAATTAAGGGTGCTAGTCTGCTGCCCAACAGCAGAGGAAGGGAGATTAGGAGATAGGTGTGGTAAGGGGGATTTCAAATGAAGGCAGGGCTCTACCTGTGATGGGCACTTTCATTGCCAATGCACTCACTTGTAACCTTAAGCCATGCTCACTGATACTCCTTTGTCCAGGACATGTCTAGAGCTTCAGGAAGCAGCTTCTGGGCCAATTTAGTAAGTTTATAAGAAACATCAGGCTTAGAACCTATGCCATAATTTTTTACTTCAAAAGTGGCTTTACTTTTTTAATCGGTATTTAATGAGGACACAGAGCAGAATGTTCTGGTTTCTGTTGATAAGGGGATAAACAGAGCAAGGCCTGCTTCTCCAGAGGCTTGTCTCCTGACTGGGGACACACACTAAGCAAGCCTGTGAGGAGCTCAGTAAGTCACTAGGATGACAGACAGTGGCAGAGAAAGAGGGGAACTTGTGGCAGAAAGGTGGTCAGAAGGGCAACGCTGGAGGCTGACCTTGGAGCACAGATCTAAAAGAAATGACCAGCAAGTTCAGGTACCTAAATTGGTTTAATGATAATGGAGTGCCCATCTTTGACAGGTCTAAACAAAAAAATGGGTATGCAAAGGAAGAATCATGATGTGTGTGTATAAACAGTACAGGTTATGCCGTGCTTATTCATAATTCTATGAGAAGTAAGATTTGTACTAACAGTGGTTGGACAAGATATTACATCTGCTTCTACTACTATGGACAACCACTAGGAAGATAACAAGGTAGAAAGTATTATTGAATCTGTGATATAATTCAGGTATAAAAAATAAGATAAGTAAACAGCTACACTCTCTTAATTCACTGATTAGAGACTTCTGCTATAATAGTGTCTGTAGGTATAATATCATGTATGCACCTTGTATGACACCAAAACATTACGAAAACAGTTTGCAATGCATTAATTTATCAAATCTGTCCTTTTAATTTGTCTTGAAACTGTCTCATTGCTATTTGTTTTTCAATAAAATAAATAAAAAAATAAACTGTATCTACCCCTAAAAGAAAAAGAAAAAGAAAAAGGAAAAAGAAATGACCAGCAGGAAAACAGAGAAGAAAAAGGCCCTGCAAAAGGGAAGCTCCATGCCAACATGCTGGGGATAGGCTTCACTTAGACCAGAGTCTGAAGGAGGGAGCAACAGCACATGAAAGAAAGAATGGACCTCCGTGATACCCAGGGAAGTCCTGAATTTTATTCCAGGAGAGATGAATATCCACCATGAGGTGAGAGGGCTAAGTCTCATGATTGGGTTTACATTTTTATAGGCTTTTTGTGGCTACTGATGCAGAAGGAAGGACAAGGGAGGAATTGACAAGCTGAGAGGAAGCCTTTCCTGGAGTCCAGATGGAAGGGGGGTGCCTACTTGATATAGGCGGTGAGCAGCTCAAAAGAGGGCAGAAAGGGAAGATTCCAGCATTATTTTGCTGGAAGATTCTGTAAGACTTACTGCTAGATACAACTCTACAAAATAATGGTTAGTTCTTGCTCAAATTCAGATGACTTCTTCAGATGGGGACAATTGGGGTACTAGAAAGGAGAAGGCCCAGGCCATCCTCCCAGACTGTCTGGCAGTACCTCGCCCCTCACTGCATCGAACAGGGAGGGAGGAGCACAGGTGTGAGATGTTTCTCCCTACCCCTTGGCCGAAGAGAGACTAAAAAACAAGCCACACTGGAAAGACCCTTTCTAAAGATGTTTACAATGACTGAGGACCTTCTAAAGGGGTTACTAGGAGAGACCCAGCCCCATTTGCATGGGTAAGTTTGGGTATTTCAGTGACTTACTTGGTGACCCGAGTTGGTGGTCACAACCCCTTTTTTACAAGTCACTATTCCCTGAGGAGGTTTTTGTGTCAAAAAGAAACCAGCAGTGTGGCCACTTTGGGAGAGAGATAGGGGTAGTTTCATGCTCCATGAGCCTCCATCAAAAAAATATGGTTGTTGCCCCGTGATGGGTTGAAGGCGCAGACCGGAGCCCGTGCAATGACTGCTTTTCAACTTATTTTGACAAACGTATCTGTGTGTCAGGCAACATGCTAAGCATTCCACACAACGTCGGATCGTTCGGTGAGCCAACAGCCACACTTGGAGAACCTCTGCAATCCCTCGATATTCACTTCACGTTTCCGGAGAATCATACAGATGAGTAAAGCCCCTCTTAGAGAAGCTGAGTGACCTGTCCAGAACCACATAGCAGGTCCAAGATTAGGACCAAGGACTCTGGGTTAAGAAAAGAAACACTTAAGCCTCACAATAAATTGTTTAGCAGTATTTTGTTGAGAATCTGAGCACCTACTAAGAATGCTTCCAGCTGCCACTGACAAACAACCTAATTGAAAGGAACTTAGACATTGTTTCATACAAGAAGCTCAGGGGTAGTCTTTAGTCACGGGCTGAAGGAGCAGCTGAATGATGCTGGGAAAGACCCAAGCTCCTTTTTGCCTTTCCCACCTTACTTGAAATCTAAGGGTCTTACAACTGGCCATATAGTGCAGCAGACTAAAGCACCTGCTTAAGCAGGGCACAGTGGCTGGGTTTGATCTCCAGTGTGCCATGTTGGTGCCACCCCCAGGGCTCACAGAGTTGACGATTGAGACTGGTTGTGGTGGCGTATGCCTGTAATCCCAGGACTTGGGAGGCTGAAAACAGGAGAACCACTATGAGTCCAACCTACATGGTGAGGCCCTGTAGCCCCTGTACTAAATACACTCTTAAAAAGTCTAAGGGTCTTGGTTTAATAGACTAAGACCTTTTGGCTCATGATTTCATGGTGTCAAGATGGCTGCAGAAGCTCCAACTATTGTCTGTAAACAGCAAAATACCCAGTTTTACCCTGTAATTTTCCCCATAATTCTTATACATCCAAAATTTAAAAAAGCTAAAAATATACAAAGAATGCTTTTTTACTTTTATTAGTACATATTGTCAATGTGGAATGCTAATATTCTTCGCATGGAATCAGATATGTACATATTGCTTCTTAATTCGTTTTATTATCTCTTCTTCCTCTTCTTACTTCCCTCTCCCTCTACTCTGAATCCTCTTTGGCTTGAGAAAGATCTCTTTCCCAGATTCCTGATCTATCTTTATTTTGTTCTTCTTTTCTAATACAGGTTTCTCATATAAAAGAAGTCATGTGATACTTAAGCTTGTGTGTCTGATTTATTTCATTGAATGTTATGGTCATAAGGCTCATCAGTTTTCCTACAAATGAGTCAAATCTATCTTTCTTGATAGTATAGTAGTATACCATTGTATATAATGCCATTCTCTTTATCCTTTCAACTGTCGATAGACACATAGGCTACTTCAGAGCTTTAGGTATTATGAATCATGAGGCTATAAACATGGGTGGGCATGGGTCACTGTAATTGATGTTTTTAACTTTCTGCCTAGTCATCTGAAAGGGAAATAGCAGGGCCAAATGGGCTTAGCTTTATAAGGGATCCCTGTGCTAATTTTCATTTTTGTTTGTTTATTTGTTTTTGGTGGAACCGGGGATTGAACTCAGGCCCTTGCTCTTGCGAGAAAAGTGCTTATTCCTTTTTTTTTTTTTTTTTTTCAGGAGGAAAAATAGTTTATTAGGATACAGTAAATGTGACAGATGAATTGTGTGAGAATGTCATTTTCCTCCACATAGTCCCTTATTTTCCTGGAGATGTTTTTTCCTAGGGAGAATGGTGGGGTAGGGATTTCTTGGCTGTTCAGCCATGACCCCTCTGCGAAGAGGCCAGTGCCTCAGGCAAGGATGCTGGCCTGGTGCCCTGAGCTCAGGGGCCCCAGCTGGGAGGGGCTGACCTGTGATGGCTTGATGGGGAATGAGGGGTGAGGGAGCCTCTGGCCCTGTTGCCTGGTGCTGCTCTGTCTAGTTTTCAAGGACTCTTGGTCACAGGGGTATCTCTCCTTCATAGGACAGCTGTGGGATATGGGGGTGACTGTGCATCCTGGCATTCTCTTGTGCTCTGAGAAGCAAGACAACTGAGAGATTTCATCTTGACCTTCTTTCTCTTTGTTCCCATTTAATTTCTGGGCATAAAATTCATGGTAAAGCATCAGTTTGGCTTCTAGCATCTACCCAACTGCAGTCATGATCAGCTGAGCCTCGTCAGTGTTGTGGTCCACACGTGGTCTGGTTTGGGCCAGCCTCTGGCTCTGGGCAATGCCTGAGGTGCCTTTTTTCTGGGGGTCTTCCGGTCCTTTGTCTTTTTTTCTCCAATGAAACCCACTGTAGAAATTTCTTCACACTTCTTTGGAAGAAGCCTTCTGATGGGACTGGTCTTTCTTTCTTTTTTTGCACAAGAAGCAGAGGTTTTTTCTCTCTAAGGTGTCTTCTCTTCTCCCATCCCAAGTGAGCTTCAAGGTCCGCAAGTCTCCCAGCCTTCCTTTGTGTTTCCCTGGGTTCATGCTCCAGCTGATCTCTTGCTTGTAAGCATTAGCTAACATCTTACTTTGGCTGCTCTATGAGTGCTAATGCTATGGGATGCTGGATTTCTGGTGGCTTATGGCTGTCCCTCTGTCTGCCGTTACACCACCTAACATATGTGGGGCTAGAATGTCCCCTAGGGCATTGCTGTGGTGATGGCACTGGGACATTGAAGATGTCAAACTGTCTGGAAGTTGGACTCCTGAGACCCAGACTTCAGGATTGTTCCAGGCCTTGACCTCTCTATGCTGGAATTTGTTCATGTCTGCCTGCAAGCCTGGCTGTCCTTCGTTGTGATTGCCCCATCCAGAGTTTTTCTTCTCCAAATCATGCACCGTGCAGAAAATTGGGACTCATTTCACAAGGTTTAGGGTGAGGCACAGGTGGGGTCTGCCCCTCTAGCTCCTCAAGGCCATAAATATCTTTAGGTCCAACAAAGCTCCGCCCTCCCCCTTTCCACAGTGTGCCCATGCCTCTTCATCTGGTGGGATGTCTTGGGCTGACTTGACAGTTGAGGATGCCACTTTCCTGGGGAAACCACCTCAGGCATTTCCAGAGGAGGAGGTGGAGGTCAGGGAGTCTGTCCCTACCTTGAGCAGTCTCATTGTCTCCTCTCTCTTGTGTAAGGAGACTGATCAAGGCCAGACCAGTGTCCCTGTTAGTAATAACCAGCATTCCTCAGAAGCCCCCCACCCCAACTAGACAACAGAGCACCAGACCTTCACAGCAACACACACACAGCATTGTTAGCAAAACCTGTGACAGCAGGACTATCCTGCAGGTAGCAGAGGCAGCCTCAAAGTGCCTTTGCTTCCTGGAACCTGTGTGGCTCACAAAAAAGTGCTTATTCCACTGAGCCATCTCCCCAGACCCTCTGTACTGATTTTCATAAGGGTTGTACTAATTTATACTCCCATCAACAATGCAGAAGGGCTCCTTTTCCTCTGCAGCCCCAGGTAGCACTGGTAGATTTGACAATAGCCATGTTTTGGGGGGTAAGATGTAATCGCAGTGCTATTTTCATTTGCATTTCTGTAATTGTCAGGGGTGTGGTCATTTCTTTATGTTATTTTTGGCCATGTGCACTTCTTTTGTAAAGTCACTATTCACCCTACTTGCTTTGTTTGGATTGACTGGGTCTTCTATTTTGGGAACGTGCCTAAGTTTTTGAGTTCTTTATATATTTCAGATGTTAGCCTTTGGCATGAGGAATGGCTAGTATATTTTTCCAGTCTGTAGGTTGTCTTTTCACTGTTGGTCTTGCTGTGCCAAACGTTTTAAAAATTTGATCTGATCCTATTTACTGATTCTTGGTAGTATTTCCTGCACAACCAGGGTTCTGTTTAGAAAGTCCTTTTTCCTCTTGTAGGTTAATATTTCTCTTTCAGTGTTTAGATTTCTGATCCATTTTTGATTTTGGTTTAGCTTGTGGTGAAAAGATTCAACCTTCTGTATGTCAAAAGCCAGTTTTCCCAGTGTCACTTATGAAAGAGACCACCATTCCTCCAGTGTATGTTTTTGGCCCTTTTGTCAAAGATTAAATACTTGAATGTGCATGACATTGCTCCTGCTTCTCCTGTTCTATTGTTTCTGTGCAGTATTTATTTATTTATTTATTTATTTATTTATTTTTGTGCTACCAGGAACCAAACTCAGGACCTTGTGCTTGCCAGGCAGGTGCTTAAACCACTGAGCTATCTCCCCAGCTCTCTGTGCTGTTTTTATCATTGTAGCTTGGTAATAAAACTTCCAGTCCAGGGTTGTGATGCTTCCTGGTTTGCCCTTGTTCCTCAGGATTATTTTTGTTAGTCTGGGTCCTTTTTAGTTCTGTATGAATTTCAAGACTATTTTCTCTAGCTCTGTGAAGAATGCCTTTTGCATTGTGATTGGGACTGTCTTAAATTTCTGTACTGATTTTAGGAGTACGGTCATTTAAAAATGAACAAAAGACTCTTAAATCTCAAGAATAAATAAATGAGGCTGAGTGTTGTGATGCATCCCTGTAATCCAAGCACTGGGGAAACTGAAGCAGAAGAACTACTGTGAGTTAAAGGCCAGCCTGAACTGCACAGCAAAGACCAAATAAGAGAGCTGGGTCTTTAGCTCAGCATTAGAATGCTTACCTAGTAAGCGCTTAGTCCTTGGCAAAGAAAATAAAATCTCCAGAGAGGCTCATAAACACGGGGAAAAAAGTGAAATAAGACTCAGAAAAATAGTCCATGTCCTCCTTCACAGATGGAATCCTAAAAGATTGAGAAAAATAGATTAGAGGGCATTATTAGGAAAGAAGAAAGAGTGGGAGGGAAGGAGATGAGAGCAGGGCAGATGGACAGCAGCAAAAGATACCATAAACAGTGAGCCCTCTGAGTGTGGTACAGGAGGAGAGAGGCAAGCCAGGAGAGAGACGGGGAGGAGAGGTTAGGTGTGTTTTGTGGGCATGTACGACTCGATCAAGACAAAACCCATTCATCTGCATCATCAATGAAAAACAAAACAAACAAACAAACAAAAAATATATATATATATATATATATATTGGAACACACAAAGCAGCATGCAAAGGACACATATTGATGCAATTCAAATAAACATATGAAAAGATGTTCCACGTCATGTGTCCTTAGAGAAATGTAAATTCAAACAATGAGCTACTAACTGCACAGGTCTTAGCATGGACCAAGTCTCGGATATTCATCCCATCAAACTCTGATGAGGATTTGAAGCCACAGCAGCTTATGTTCCCTGCTGGCACTGTGGAACAGTACAGGCACTTTGGAAGACAGCCTGCAGTCTCTTACGAAACTAAACCTACGAGAAGAGGACATGCAACTGTAGAATTTGGCATTTACAAAAATGAATTAAAAACATACCCACATAAAAACCTCCATGAATGCTTATGGCTGTTTTATTCAACATTGCAAAACTTGGAGACAACAAAAATGTTCTTTGGTGGACAAATAAACTCTGGCACATCCTGACAAGAGAATATTATTGGGCACTGAGAACAGCACACTATCAAGCCATAAATGACATGGTGGAAATGAAAATGCATATTCCTACGTGAACGATGCCAATGCGAGAAGGCTATCTACTGTCTGATTTCAACTGTGTGACATCGTGGGGCCAGGGTTGCCAGATGATATGGGAAGGTTAGGGGGAAATAGGGGAAAAATGGAGTATTGAGGACAGTGAAATTAAATATGACACTATAACGGGGAATTTATATCACCTTTATCAAAACAGAGGATATACAACATAGGAGCAAAACTTAATGTAGACCAAGGACTACATTAGTTACTCAGAATGGATCAATATTGATTCATAAATTATAGCAAATGCAAAATGCTAACTGGGTACCGAAGAGCCCAGGGAGGAAGCATACAAGCAAGCGCTTATGCCAATGAACTATATCCCCAGCTTGGGGAGCATACAGAAACGACTTTCTGCTCAAATGTTTGGTAAATCTACAATTGCTCAGAATAAAGTCTACTCATTGACTATATCTGTGAGCTTAAAAATATTCTTACCCTTCCACCCAGGGATTCCATTCCTGAAATTCTCTTGAGACACAGGAGATACAAGGACAGGGAAGCTTTATAAGGAAGGAAAGTTAGGAATCTACAGTCATCACTAACAGCCATAAAGATGAAATTACAAAATGGTGATTGAGAAGGCTACACAATCCTGTCCGCTGCACTGCTGGGACAGCCCAAGAAGAAAGAAATTGGACAGTACTTTAAACCAGTTATGTAAAAAGCCATACAAGGACAGAAAGGAGTTTTAGCACCTTGACAATACCAACTACTATGTTACCAAGGGTGATGAGATTGTGGATGATTCTTTTTTGCCATGCTTACAGTATTTCTGATAGAAGGGCCCCATCATATGTGTATGTGTAAAGTCTGTAACAGCGACAGGGGAAGAAGACATGGTCCTGTAGTTAACATCACTGCACACCTCTGTCCTGCACCTTCTAAGGCTCCTCCCACCCCATAGAAGCCACTGTTCCTCCTCCTCCTCTAACTCCCGCACACCTAAGTCATTTAGAGCTTCAAAGCTGTGTGCCATAGGCTGCTTACACTCAACCATAGGAATTATTCCTGCAGCTTATTCCAAAGATATTTACAGGAATGCAGCAGTACCAGAGGTGCCAGAGGCGTCCGAAGGTCAGCGGGAAATGGAAATTCTGAAAGAAAAGACTACAAATCTGTTCGTTTGTTCACTTCCCAGCCCAGCAAGCATTTAGATTCTTTTCAGTCTGCCAGCACCAGGAATGCATTTAGGATAAAATGACATCTGTGGCCTCGATGCAGGTCTTTGTAATGCTGGAGATTGAACCCAGGGTGCCTTTGCCACTGAGAAACATCCCCAGCCAGCATTTGGTTTATTGAAACATAACATCCCTCAGTTGCCAGGATGGCCTCCAGCTTGTGACCCTTGTGCTTTGCCTAGTGGCTAAGATAACAGGTATATGCCTCTGAGTTTGGCTGGCATATTTGGCCTTTAACAACTCCCCAGCTAGTATCCGCAGAATGAGATTTCTCCCCATCGGGGATGCATTTCTAATGGTAGGGGGATACACTAAGCACAGAAGCTACAGTGGAAGGCAGTACCAGAACCCTGCCAGCACGGGTTATGGGCTGTGTTCACCCCGAGTCCACTCCGTGGCACAGCTCCTGGAGGGCAGGTAGAAGCCAGCCTCTTCAAAGCCCTCCCTGCTCAGGCAAGTTGGCTTAGCATGACACATTGGATCAGGAATTGATCGGAGATTCTCCACCATCTTACCCCGGCAGCATCAGGCATTTCAGAACAAAGTCTGTGAGTCACAAGTAGGTGACTTTGCTTTTGAGTTTCTAGATTATGACTAAAAATGGTATCTGAGGCACTGATGGCTTGGAGGAAGATGAAGCATGTGTGTGTGTTTTTGTGTGTATGCATGTGTGCACACACACTTGCACAGGGGCTCCACAGTGCACACGAAAGGTGAAAGTTCTTGGTTCCAATGAGCAGGCAGCTGCTCAGCACACAGCCAGCCAACCCCTTTGTTTATTTATTCACTTATTTGTCTACATGAGTTGGTACACAAACCTTGCTAACAAGCCCTTCTCTAATCCATGTGCTGCCTTTTGATTTCTCAGAAATTCAGTTACAGATTCAGAGCCTATAACATTAGGGATTTCTGCTGTTAGAAGGGAAGGCAAGGAAGGACCCAGCTGAGGCTGGGTTCCTGCACTGACCCACGGAGCAGGAAGGCTCAGCTGCTGGGCTGCAGAAGTTCAGAAGGCCGCACACTGCAGAGACTGTTGTTCCTTCAGCTGGGATGCAGCCTCAGATGCAGTAGTGGTCAGGAGCCAAAGTTCACAGTAGGAGTACAGGGTCAGTTCAGGCTCAGGGCAACTAAATCCCCAGGGTGGCTTCCGGTGTGCCTTACACCAGTCACACTGACCTTTCACCTGCAGAACCACTTTCTGTCTCCAGACCCACGTGCAAGGTCAAGACCAGGGCCAGAGGGTCTCAGCCCACATAAGAAAGTCTCCCTGGGGTGTCAGGAACACCACCCCTGTGGTAAGCAGAGCCGGAGGCCCTAGTGGTGCAGAGACTCACAGCAGGGCAATGCCCACCGCCCCACATGGGACCCAGCTCTAGGATTCAGGAAAGAACAGTGGCCTTGGAGACAGAGCAACTCCATGCCTGCTCTGTACCTCTCTCAGGGCCCACTGAGGGGCTGGCAAAGGTCAGCAAGGGCTAGGGCAGCCGCACAGTACTGTGAAGCAGCTTTTATGGGTTTCTTAGGAGAAGATGAGCCATTGGCAGGTAACAGCAGACTCAGAAATACCAGGGGAAGAATGCACGGGAGTGGTTCTCAATTTTGGAATGTTATTTTAGTGCATATCTGGTTGATACGGAGGTGATGTTAATAGCTCAAAGCCCAGAGAAGATAAATGATGGACACAAAACACACAGTTAGCGTTAGACAAACCTGTAAGCAAAGCTCAGGGCTCTGCAATCTCTTTCCCTGTCACTTTACTATCTTGCTTGGAAGGAAAAGACCAAACAAGGCCAAAGCTTGTAATATGAGCTTTAATTGAATGACAGCACAATAGGAAAGAAGAGCAATCCTTTTTGGTTCTTCGTGACGCGGTCTCAGGAGGAGCTCTGGATGGGTGTGCGGGGAGCTGGCCCTTTCCCCAGTACACACATAGTAGACAGAGCCAACCACATGCTGCAGGGCAATCCTGGAGGTTCCCTGAGTCCACAGTGTAAATGGGAAAGATAAGGTCTGGGGCATGAAAGAAGACCCAGGCAGGAACACTTTGTGGTTGTGAGCAGAGCCCAGCTGAACTCTACATCACTCCCTCTCGACTACTAAGGAATTCCCAGGGCTCAGTGTTATTCTCTACATTGAAGACAAAGGAATTTTGGTCTTCTTGGCAACCCTTAGAATCTCTCAAGCTTCAGTCTACTGGTTTGGAATAAACTTCAAAGCAGTCGGCTGATTTTAAGAGAACATTATCTAGTTATCTAGATAGCAGTGGACAAGTCTAGCTGGTCAGCCTGCACATGAAAAATGGATCTAGAGGTCTAATGAGGAAAGCAGGTAAAAGAATTTATTTGGCTCAAATCAAGGAGTTCAAAGGAAAAGGTTGCCGATGTATATAGTACCCCTTGATAGATTGTTGAATGAAACTAGATAAGCTTTGTAATACTCTGTTGCAGGCCGAGAGGGTGATTGCGAATGTGTGTGTATGTGTGTGTGTTTCCACGTCTGTGCCCATACACGTGCAGACCTTCCTAAGGTCTGCAAAGATGTGCTCCTAGAGTCACCTGGAGAGAAAACATTCTGTCAGGCTTTCACAGAGAGCAAATTGGTCAAGCAATGGCTGACTCATCCACATGCCTGACACTGGCAAAGGATCTACAAACTGCAGTACAGGGTTACTGGGTAAATCCTGAGGGGATTTGACTGACCTTGACAGATACAGAAGTTACACTTCTTATTATATAGGTCTTGCTTTATCTTTATCCAGCAGAAAAATATAAAAATGAAGTGTGAAAAGTAAAGCCATATTAATAGGCTGAGCTGTAAAAGGCTCAAGTCAACAACTTCTGACATTGCCAGTCCTATGGAAAACCCACTACTATTGTGGACTACTGGACCATATAGGATTATTTTACTGAATTCACACACCTACAGTATTTAAATGGCAATGGGATACCCGTCTCTGACAAAGCTAAACAAAGAAAAAGGAATACAAAGGAAGGACCAGTTCCTATCAGTATATACAAAATAGTTAGGATAGATATACAGTTACCGTCTCTTAATTCAATGAGAAGAAAGATTTGTACTAATAGTATTTGGACAGGATATCATGTCTGCATCTTGTACTATGAATAACCACTACAAAGACAACAATTTGCAATGTACTAATTATTGAAACTGTCCTATTAATCAGTTCTGTAACTGTCTTATTGCTATTTCTCAATAAAATTAATAAAAATTACATTAAATTTTAAAAGATGTTCTATTAAAGGCTGGCTGATGCCATGTAATAATGGGACAACAGCCTGAAGATGGCGAGTTCAAGGAATAGGATTCTCCTGGTTTCTAGATCTTCAAAGGACTCTGGTGAAGTTGGGAGGGTGACTCTCAGCCTTATTTGGAAAGGGATGTTTTGCCCTAAGACAAATACACTCACTCAGTTTCTATGTGATAAAAGACTGACATTTTTCAAAATGAGAAAGCAAGTAACATTTTAATGAATGACTATGTATCTGAGCACCTACCAGGCACAGGCACCCCACAGGGTGAAAAGTACAGCCCTATGCCCCACCTTACATTCCAATTGCGGGGCACAAGAGAGAGCTAATGTGCACCACTGAACGAAGAAAAGAGCCGAGGAGGAAAACCAAGGAAATGCCCTCCATAGTCCGCCGGAGCCCGAGGCCAGGGTAGAGCTGCCACTGTGAAAGGCAGGAGCAATTCTCTGTCAAGGTACAAATCCTTTGTCATTTTAAAGGGGGGGTCCTCTGCCTTTGATGTCAAAAGAATGTTCTAGCATAAAGGTCAGCCTGCAGTGCCTGGGCATCTGACCCCACCACCAGGGAGGCGGTCTGGCTGTTTTTGTCAGTGCATATGATTTACTCTGCTAGGCCACAAATGGCCTCCGCCACAATTGCTGTTTTGATTTGGGTTTCTAAAAATAACTCACTCACGAAGCTTTGCATTGTGAGAGGAAGATGGTTGTGCACAGCTTCAGGGAGGAAAAATTATAAAGAAAGCATTTGATTAGAATTACCTAAGAGCTGAAATTGAGTGCAAATATCTCCTTGTAGTAACTGCTATATAATTAGCCATCCTAATGGAACCCTTTCAAAACCGAGACAGCTCAACAATAAGTTTAATTGAAAATAAAATTTCCAGCCCAACTATTTTGTCAAAACCACATTAAATGAAGATAGCTCAGCAGTGACCAAACTCAGTGGTGAGAGGTGTTACTGCACTAGGAGCTGGCTGGGGAGGAGCGAGTGTGCATTCCTCCCTCAGGGGACTGTGGCAATTTTCTAAGCTCTTCTTTCCGGTTTCTGCATCTTCTAAGTGTTTTGGAAAAGGCATTCAATTTTCTCTAAATCAGTATGACTGCTGCCTTTGCCTCCTGAGCAAGTGTGTTACAGCCTCCTGAAAAGGAAAAAGCACGATTAGACTCTTAGGCAAAGAGGGGAAGAGAAGAGGAAAACGCCACTGGTCACGTGACCTGGCTGCTAGGAGAACGAGCACACTTACCGTAGGCTCCTCGGGAGTGGCGGTGGGCAGGAACCTCCTTAGCTCGTGGACTTCCACCATGGCTTCCTCTCAGTTGTGTGCCTTCTGTTGAGTTGCTTAATGTTTCTACATGATGGCTTTCCCACCTAAAAAAAAAAAAAAAAAAGAGAGAGAGAAAGAGAGAAAAAAGAGGCATGTGACTGCCACATCTTCTGGGAGGTTGGGCAGAGTCCATGGTCCACCTGGCACTAACGTAAGGAGAGCCCTTTCTTGCATCTCTGAAAGAGTGAACTCATGGAACCGAACAAAGGTGGAGGCAGGGATGCATTTCCTAGGTGCTCTGCAGCCTGCCCCAGATGACTTTCAGGCTATGGGTCTGATCAGATGCCTGGCATGAAGGTGTTCCCAGGGGCCACCGTGCCCAGCATGCACACCTCTCTGAGGTGACAGGCAGACAAGACATGGGTGAACTAAGCATTGTCTGGAAGGGGAGACTGAGGCCTGGAAAACTGAGGAAGGTGGGTGGTGAGAGAGGGACAGAGAATGGAGGAAATGAGGGGAAAGAAAGGAAAGAGACGGAGTGAATGATGTGGGAATGCTTGGATTTTTAAAATTAAGTTATTTGAGTCCTTAGCTATCGAAATTGCATTCAGAACACTTCAGGGGGAAACCTAGGCCTTGAAGCCAACATCCTGTATTGCTGAGAGCCAGGTACATAGCTTGGCCAGCCACCTCCCGCCTGTGTGCCTGGCAGTGTGTGCATAGCCTAGGCCTGTGCTCAACATGCTCAGGTGGGGAAATGGTGTACAGCAATGACCATGGCATGGACTTGTTCTCCGAGTGCAAGGAGATCAGAGGATAGCAGTGTTCTACCTGGGCACCCTGAAGAAGAAGGACTCAACCCTCATGTCTATCAGGTATCATTTAAAACAGAATTTCTTTGGTTTGCTGGAAACACAGGCTTCCTCTGTGCTGGGGACAAAGGGTAGTAGCTTCTGGGGAAGTCTGACCCTGTCGCCCCCTGCCTTCATCCTCAGCTGACACTCCCAGCTGGAGCACAGCTCAGGGCCAGTGTTGTGGGTGCTCCCTCTGAATCTGTTCACTGCTTTCCATCCCAGTGACTCTGTGGAAGACTAAACCAGGGCAGGTGCAGTGGCGATGGGCCCAACATCGGCCTAGCCACCTCAAAGAGGAGTGGACAGAAGTACTCCCCAAGGTAATGGACACACACACAGGCTGGCACACTGCTGCTGGACCTCTGTGCAAATGATTAATTCAGCGAACATGGAGGGACAGACACATAAACAAAGCACAGCCACACTCTCCAAAAGCAGAGACTAGATGCAGAAAACATTGTTGGCCCCTGCTGTCCGCATTACAGTATTCCCAGTTCTGCTCAGATCAGGGCAAACAGAGATGTGCTGAAAGGCAGGGAAGGTACTAACCAAGCAGGAACAGCCATGGTGATGCTGGCATCTCTGCAAGTCCTGGCCAGGAGGAGCCCTGGCTCAGCTGGGCCTATGATACATACAAGCCTAGTAGGGATTTCTGGGGAAATCCTCCTCTTGGAAGGTAGAGTTGATGTCCCAGGAGCCTATTTCTTCACTGCTATTTCTTGTTCCTCGAAATGCAAGCAGAAATGCTAACATCACACGATGGCATGGTTGTATGACCAAACACAACCTTTCTGATAGATCTGATCACATGGGAGCTGGCGAGGTGTTGGGGAAACAGAACCCCGAGCATGGCTGGTGGATGTGTGCACTGTTGCGTTCACTACAGAAAACAACCTGGTGAGACTTGTAAAAGTTAGCGCAAATGTACATTAGAACACATCTGTCAGTGCTTGGTGCATAAAGGACTCTCCCACAATCCATGCAGCACCAGGTGGGAGGTCCTTGGGCACAGGTGCACCCAGTGAGCCCAGAGAGGACAGCGGACTGCTGTGCCTTGAACAGGCTTTGGGTGCGTCTTCCAAAGGTCTCTGTGTTGAAAGCTCAATTCCTGGTGTAACGATATGAAGAGCTGGAGTCCCATGGGAGGTCACCAGGTTGCTGTTCTTCAGAAAGCAATATGGGGCTTCTCCTGAGACCCTCAGGTAGTGCTCTGAGGGGCTGTCATAGAAAGAGCTGACCTGGCCCCACCACCGTGTCTCCTCAGCTTCATGTCTCACTGTGTGGTCTCTCCCCAACACACATTCTTCCTCCAGGATGGACGCCATAAGCCAGGGGACTTCCAGAGAGCCCAGCTATGCCATAGTCATGCGTCTGAAGCTCCAGAACTGCACTGGGTGCACATGCATGACACAGAGCATGTGTGCTAGATAAAAGCTCGCAGAGGATTGAGGAGAAGGCAAATGGAAAAAGTAGAGAAGGAAGTGAACGGCCAACAGCAATAAACCTTGCACACAGGAAGTTGTCATAAAATGTAATTTTAAAAAAATGCCAGATTCAGAGTCAGAAAGCCCAGGTGCAATAGCTGCTGTGAATGCTGGTGCCCTTTGGCAAGTATCCATGGTACTTTGCGACACCAGTTTCAGGACAGCACTATGAAGAGCTGCCCCTAGGGGCTGGGGAAATGAATCAGTGGAATAAGGGCTTCCGTGGCAAGCACAAAGGCCTGAGTTCAATCCCCAGTACTACCTCTGAGGAGGATATGAGCAGAACCTTCTTGGACAGCACCTGTCATGAGCCCTGAGGACTCAAGGTGTTTGTCTGTAAAATGGGGATTACAGCAGGGTGACAGTGCAGAACAGAGAATCCCACAGTGGGCTAGATGCCCACTGAGGAAAAGCTTGCACCCTTCACTGGTGCATCCTTGTACCACTGAGCCCTGCTGGGGGTGCTCTGGGACCCACCCAGCATTCACTCTTGAGCATGCTCCTGGGGCACTGCCTGATGTGCAGTGAGGGTTCCACTGCCCCGTTGTGACACCAGTTTCAGGGGCATATGACATCCTCTGCATCCACACACATGACAAGAAAAATGAGGTCCTTGCCACCTTCCTTTTAACCCAAGTAGGTACAACTTTCATGTTTCAATGAGGACCTGGTCCCTCTACACTGAAGATGGACATCGTAGGACAGACACATGCCTTCTGGGGTTGTCCTGTCATAGAATGTCACTGCTCTCCTTAATGTGCTCCCCTTTTCATGAGGACGCTTTGACTATCATGAGATGGAAGAGCAGAAGTACATGTGCTCCTGAGGCCCCTTTCTCCCCTACATGCTCTGGGCTGGAAGAATCCCCTTGCACCACACAGTCTTCCTTTTCCCTGGAATGTGTCTAGAAGGCCCACGAGGGGCTTTGATACCTCCTAACAACCTACTCCAAAAGACCAATCTATGCTGCTACTAGCAAAGGAGGCTATGTTACGCTCCCTACAACTTTTCACAATAAACTCCACAAACCATTATTCTAAATAGGTGGTAGGCTGCTAGAAGTGAGGCACCCCCTTGCCCTATTTTTGTGACTATTACTGTGATTCTCAGCAACCCCAAATTCCCAATGTACTATTTGCTTCTTGCTAAATGTGCCTAGAAATACTCAGATTTTCTTGAAGATTTTTCTACTATAAAGAGCCTCTTAGTGAGATGGAATCTCAGTGTTTTGATTCACATTTCTCTAGTGGCCAAAGACACTGAACATTTTTTTTAATGTATTTATTGGCTATTCGTACTTCTTCCTCTTAGAAGTGGCTATTCATTTTAATTGCTCTTTTTTTTTTTATTGAGTTTTCTATTGGAGGGCCTTTTTTTTTTCGTTTTTTATTTGTTCTAGACATTAATCCCTGCCCAAGGAGTAGCTGGCAAAAAACTGTTTTCCATTCTGTAGGTTGTTTCTTCATTCTTTTGGTTGTTTCTTTTGCTGTGTAACTTTTAAATTTTATGTAATCCCATTTGGTTCTTTGGCAGTTAGGTTCTGTTTAGAAAGCCCCTGTCCATGTCTATCTCTTCAAGGGATGTGAAAGGAGGGCCAGGAGGAGACTCACAAGTAAACACCATTAAGATGTGACACTTACTTGTATGTACCAGACCCCTACGGATGCGCAGGAGTTCTGGGCATTGCAAATACAAAAAATTTAAAAGACAAAAAGAAGCTCTTTCACTGGGGAGCCTGAGGAGTTGTAGGTGGGACTTCAAGTAGGGAGAGGAAGAGTGACAGTGTAAAGCTCCCGCAAAAGAAAAGCACTGGAATCACATATGAAATATTCACATGAAAAACTCCAACAACATTCTTGCAATACAGCCCACTCAGGAGGCTGAGGCAGGAGGACAACCTGTTGGAGGCCAATCTAGGCAATTTCACCAGACTCTGTCTCAAAATATAATGTAAAAGGAGCTGGAACCCTTTCTCAGTGGTAAAGTCCTGACATCGATCCAACCCTCACTACTACCAAAAAAAAGAAAAAAAGAAAGAAAAAGAAAATGAAGGCAGAAAAGAAAAATCGCAACTAAAATCCCCACATCCACAGAGAACACAGCTATTCAGCAGAGGACAGCTAATCCGCAGTCTGCAAACTTTCTGACATCTGAAGTTAGATTGATGTCCAAATAAGGTAAACAAACATGAAGGAGGTGAAGTGAAGACCAGAAAAATAAGAAGGCGCCAGAAGAAGGAAGAGAGCCTGGAAGCAAGGCATGAGGATGGTGTGTCCACCCCTCCTGTCCTGTAGGCATCGAAGATGGTACTTTTGTGTGTGGTAGAGCAACTGCAGCCTGTGATAATTTGTTAAAGATTTTAGAAAGAAACAGAGGATAGGAATTCATTATCTTCTGACACAAATGATAAATGTTTAGAGAGATATTTTAATTACCTTGACTTAATAACTGTACATTATTAAATTGTCACACCATGAGCCCCATAAATATGTACAATGATTATTATATGCCAATAAAAAGCATGGGGGCATCCCTTAGGGCTAAGAACAAGATCAAATCCCTTTCTCTATGGGGGCAGCCCCACATCACAGGCACAGCCTGCCACTGGTCACCCCACTCTGGCCCTCAGCCTCCCAGTGCTCGTGTGGGGCATCTATAGCAGGGACTCTTCTGGGCCTTGTAGGGCTTACCCCAGCAACTCCTCTGCTCTCTGCCTTTTGCAGCTTCATTTTCATGATTTGAAACTAACAATTTTTCAAGTTGGTGCTCAAACTTGTTTATGGGTCCTTGGAATATAGGAAGGTCCCAGGTACTCTAGTTACAGTCTCCCGCTGGCCAAATGAACCAATCTAAGTTTGATTCAATCAAGTTTGATTACAATGCTAATAGATGGACCCCATCTCAGACCTACTGAGTTTGAAAATATGGTAGGACCCAGAAATAACATTTTATCATGTCTCTCAAATGATTGTTTTCTAAGTAATGTATCCATATCACCACCATAAAAAGAAGGAGCTGAGGCAATAATTCAGGAGGATGCAGAGTGATAGACATGACCATAGCTGGGAGGCACAGGACAGCAGCATGTAGCTCTAGGTCTAGGTGAGTGCAAGTGTGCTTCTGTCCCCATGAGTCCCATAAGGTCCATCAAGGTGGCTGTGTCTGCACAGCAATGACTTGCCCTCTCTGAGCAGCACCTCTTCCAGAGGTGCACACCTCTTCCATGCACTTTTTATCCAGGATCGAGCACAGGACTGTGATGTGCAAGAAGCGCTGGTGATGTTTCCAGTGCAGCTGCCTGAAGACTGCAGGAACAGACAGAAATAGCACCATGTCCCAGATGTTTGCTGCCCTCAGCCCACCTTTGGCTAGAGATAGATTCCAGCTGTAGCAACCAGCTGAGAAGGAGACCCTGAGAAACCCTTTCTCTGCACAGAGAGACAGACACATCATATGAATTCACCAAGTCCAACGTGGTATTCTGAAGGACTGTACACTGTTGGAACGACATGCTCTAGCCACTACTGTATGATTCACCTCGAATAGTCATTTATGTGTTAGAATGACTTTATATCCACTCCCTTAGCATTTTTCAGGGATGCAGTCGTGTTAACTACAGGTACTTGGTCCCAAGAACAGTATGTCTCTCTAACTCATTCCTCCATCTAGGCAAGATTTCATAACCTTGGATCCACATTGCTCTACCCTCACTGCCTCCAAACAGCCAGCCCTGGTGACTTGTCATGCTACTACAATTCTCTGCTTTTATGATATCAGCTTCTAAAGAAGCTGCTTGTGAGAGCAGGTGGCACTGTCTTTCTTGTCACCTTGGGCCACATGCACATATGCATCTATTAAATGGGTGTACACTTAAGTTTCTTCAATGATTACACATAGGTCAGCTGTCACATCTCGTCTCTAGATGTCTCTCCAAAGCCTCACACTATCAGAAAGGATGTGCAGGGGCCGGAGAGATGGCTCAGTGGAATAAGTGCTTCCCTGGCAAACACAAGGGCCTGAGTTCAATCCCTGGTTTAAAAAAAAAAAAAATTGAAAGAAAGAGTGTGTAGCTGTGTATTAAAGGTGTGATACTGGACCACTCTGCCATAAGGCAGGATTGGGACATTTCCAGATAAAGGAATGAGACCATACTCTTAACTGAAATAAACTGGACACACATGTTTAAATAGCACATTGTTAGGGCTGGTCAGATAGCTCAGTGGGCTAAAGCACCTTCTTAGGCACAGTGTAGCAGCCGGGGTTCGATCTCCAGTGTGCGATGCTGACCCTGTCCCTGGGGAGTGCTGGGTTGGTGATTGAGACCGGGCGTGGTGGTGCACACCTGTAATCTCAGAGCTTTGGGAAGCTGAAAACAGGAAAATCACTATGAATCTGATCTATGTAGTGAGATCCCCTACACCCTGTAGAGCCTGTCCTAAATTCATGAAAGAAGAAATAGCACATTGTTTCTTTGGTGTGAGAAACTGAAAAGGTAAATAAGAACCAAAATGTGTGACAGACCTTGGGAAATTGTAAGAAAATGTCTAAGTGGGAAGGGGAATCAGGGAAGGGGGAGAGGGAAAGGAAAAGAAAGGAGAAAAGAACTAGGAGGAAAAATAGAAACAAAGTTTTATAAATAAGGAAAGGAGGAGGGGTTGAAGGGAGGAGAGATGAATTGGAGAAAATGAAGAATCAGGATAAACCATGCACAGGGACACAGTCCTGATGATGAAAGTGACCATTATGCCCATTAAACATACTAATAAAATTTATTATTTTTATCAAAGGTGTGATACTGGGATTAAGGATGTAGATAACAGAAACCACACCTTGAGTGTGGGTGGCACCAATGGACGGGTGTGTGGCCTGGGTGGAATATAAAGGGACACAGGCGAGGGCGAGTTGCTGTTCTGTTGCCTGCCACCTGCCGCACCACGGACTCTTCTCCTCTGTGTGGATGGCCCGCTGAAAAGCTGCCTTGCCTCAGGACCAGCCTGCTATAGACCGAAACCCCCACACATCGTGGTCAAGTGAACTTCTCCTTTACCTTTGGTTTTCCCAGCAACAAGAAAAAGAACTAAGACCCCAGCAATCAGAAGTCCCCTAGACCAAGGATACCAAAAAAATACACTTATCTGTGGCCTGTCAGGGCACACAGCAGAGGGTGAGTGGTGGGCAACAGTAAGTCCTGTCAGATCAGCTTCAGTCTCAGATACTCATGGGAACACAAACCCTCCTGTGAACCATGCACAGAAGGTGGATCTAGGTTCCCTGTTCCTCTGGCTTATCCCATACTATGCCTCATGCCCATCACTGTTGGCACCAGGGACAAAGTGGTTGGATGCCTAGTAGTCCCTCCAGACTGTACTGTAGGGTGCTGTTCCCAGGGCACCAGCGGGGGAGGTAGAGTCAAAGGGGCCACTTGGAGAAGAATGACTGATAAAATTCTACACCCTCTCTTGCGGTGTTCTTGTGTGTTTGTCTCCTGTCAATGAACTGGGGAGAGGATTTTCTGATCCATTCTTCCAGTGAAGAAACCAGGACAAGGCAAGGACAGTGATGGGTCCTGATGCCATGCTCCTGAGAGGGCACATGCAGCCTCACTAACCTTAAGGCTTAGGGTGAGTACCCCACCGCGTGGTGCCTTAAGCATCACGAGCTCTAAGTACAGGGCCCTGAGAAGAATGAGGCGGGAACCTAGAGACTAGGGAGCTTACACAAACTCAAGATGACCTCTCTGCTCAAAGAAAACAACCTAACTCATTTTGTAACAACTGACCTCACCAGCAATGCATGGTCCTTGGGAAAAATAAATCATACATTAGGAATCAGAAAAAAATGTACAATCACATCCTGCTCCCAATATGATATTTTTATACTTTGTGACGTTTTCTAGCCAAATGTACTTTTTCTAACTTACCAAGAGAACGATGTAATTTATGTTCTTTTGCCAAAATTTATACAATAACGATTTTTAAAATAAGGATAGCTGGTGGTGCTTGCCTTAGTAGTCCTCATCTTCTGTGATGTACAGCAATGCATGTATTTTAGGGAGTGAGAGAAAATCTTTCACTTGTTTCATTTCCTGCTGTTCTCTGTCTCTGCCATGGCATCTTTAGTGAGGAGGCAAGGGTTTGAGCTGAAGGCCATGTGCTAGTGTATGACATGGCCCCAAGAAAAATGAGTTGCCTGGCTCCTTCAAAAAATGAAGCATAGGTTTTGCTAGAAAATTTAAATGTCAAAGCGGCAGACAGCTAGCATACACAGGGCCTCAGGCAGGACCCCCACACCAGGGAGCAGCCTTCCCCACCTCTCCCGAGCACCCCCTTGGAGTTAATGAGGTTCCCAGTGAGGCACCATTAATCACATCAATTAACAGCCTGCCAGGCACAGGCCATGTCCAGGGGAGGTGGCAAAGATAAGCAGCCAGTCCTGTTAGGAGAGCTCCAGAAGACATGTGTTTACTCTCTCCCTGCCTAAGCTTCTGCATGTGTATAGTTTTTGAAAGTGTGGGCATAATTCACACACTGTGAAATGGTCCATTTGGGTTTTGGCCAATGTGTCTATCCAAATGCACCAAACAGCCAGGAACAGTCCCCTTGACCAGAGGTCCTGGTTTGGCCCTCCCCAGAGGCCTCTGGCCCTTCTCAGAAGCAACGAATGCTCTGCTGCCCACTGATTCATTTTACAAGTTTCAAAAATTCATCTAAATGGAATCATGCTGAAGATTTAAATACAAACCTTGGGCAGGCCAAATAGCTTAGTGGATTGAAGCACTTGCAAACAAGCAAAGGGGCGGGGGTTTCTAGCCTTGGCCCTGCTGTGCCGGCCCTGCCCCTGGGGCACACTGAGACAGCAATTGAAACTGGACATGGTGGCACATGCCTGTAATCTCAGCTCTTGGGAGGCTGTAAACAGGCAGATCACTTCGAGTCTGATCTAGTAGTGAGATCCTGAACACCCTGTAGACTCTTCCCTAAAATATAAATGGATAGATGGATAGATAGATAGATAGATAGATAGATAGATAGATAGATAGATAGATAGACAGATGGATAGACAGACAGACAGACAGACAGACAGATAGACAGATAGATAAAAATAAATAAATATGAAACTTTCTAGCAGGATGGAAAGCAGCCTGGAGGTTCCTGAAGAAGTTACACCACACAGAGTTTCCAGTGACTGAGCCTACGATTGTGTGTGTCCAGAGCAGATGCAAAAACTCACAGGCAAGGCTCTGGAGCCGCATATTCTAGAGAACAGAGGCAACGCAGGGACCACCCACAGATTCATAAAATGGTGCATTTATTGGTGCAACAAAAGAGTGATGCCCTTACACACTTACAACAAGGAGAAACCTGAGAATGTTAGGCTCAGAGTAAGAAGCTGGTTGCACACGCAGCATGTTATGTGGTTGCACTTATATGAAACATCTCCAGCAAACAACTGCATAGAAGCAGAAAGCAGAGAAGGGACTGCAGAGGGATGGGGAAAGCAGGAGACTCAGGTGATAGGTCCAGGGTGCAGGCTTTCTTTAAGAGGTAATGACACTGTTTTAAGGTTAGTAAATTGTCTGACTTGTATTTTTTAAAATTTTTTAAAAATTTATTTTTTAAATTAATTTTGTTAAGAAAGAAATAGCAATGACATAGTTTCAAAACAGGTTAGGAGGACAGCTAAAATAATTAATACATTGCATATTGTTGTCTTCGTAGTACAAGATGCAGACATGATATCTTACCTAAACACTATTAGTACAAATCTTTCTTCTCATTCAATTAAGAGAAAGTAGCTGTGCATCTATCCTATTTTGCATATACATATATATTTTTTCACTACCAAATGTTCATGCATTTATATCCTCCTTTTTGTTTACTTATGTCAGAGATGGGTATTCCATTGCCATTAAAATATTGTAGGTACGTGAATTCAGCAAAATAATGAGAAGACAGATTTACACTAATAGTGTTTGCACAGGATATCCTATCTGCTTCTTGTACTATGGATAACCACCAGGAAGATAACAATGTAAAAAGTATTAATTATTGAAACTGTACTATAATTCAGCTTTTTTAAAAAAAGATATGTATGCAACTACATTCTCTTAATTCAATGAGTAGAGAGGCATCCGCTCTAATAGTATTTGTAAATGGAATATCATGTCTGTACCTTGTACAACAAATAACCACTAAGAAAACAATATGCAATGGATTAATTATTGAATCTGTTCTAACAATTTGATGTGAAACTATCTCATTGCTATTTGTTCATCAATAAAATTATGAAAGAAAAAAATGCTAAAACAATAATAATTCAGTACAGTCCAGTAGTCCATAATAGTAGTAGGTTATCTGCAGAACTGGTAATGTCAGAAGTTGTTGACTTGAGCTTTTTACAGTTCAGCATATTAACATGGCTTTACTCTTTATAATTTATGTTTGTACTTTTCCGGATGGTTAAGATCAAGATAAAGTAAGAACTACATAACAAAAAATGAAACTTTTCTATCTGACAATGTCAGTCAAATCCCCTCATGATTTACCCTGAAATCCTGTACTACAGTTTGTAGATCTTTTGTCAGTGTCATCCTTGTGGATGAGTCATGGACATTGCTTGACCAATTTGCTCTCTGTGAAAGCCTGAGACAATATTTTCTCCCCATGTACTCTCCTAAGGCACATTCTACATCATCAATCACTCTCCTCTGTGACCCCATAATCTTGAACAGAAAATTTGGGACATTGCTGAGTTATAGGCTGTTACCGTACAGGTTCTCCTATGTCCTGAATCACCCTCCTTGAAGGGCTAGGGCTAGAAGTCACATTTTTCTACTATGTTAAAATGTATCCCATATTGAACTGATTTGTATATTAAAATAAATGCCTCAGAGACAGCAGCTGACTCCAGCAGCCTTCTGGATCCTGCCCGAAGCTCTCCCAATAAGTGGGAATTTGCACGACTCACAAGGCTTCCCAGATCAGTGAGTGTGTGGTGAGTCTGAGGGAGAGCCATTGGCTTCATCGCAAGAGCGCTACCCGGATCCCCACCCCAAAGCCCTCCAAGCCAGAGACCAGCCTGAAACCTCAGGACCCAGTCATCAGTATCTCCCCGGATCCTCTGTCCAAAAGCACGCTGAGTGAATGGAAATTTCCCTGACTCCCTGGGCACCAAAGTTCAGTGAGTGCAGAACTCCAGGACCACTGTGCCAGAGAGACATTTCCCAGGGATTCCCTGTCCCTCCACACCCCAATGCCCGAGACCCAGAGCAGCTCAGCTGATGAGAGCTCCAGGCCGGAGGCACCAGAGAAACATTTCCCAGCAATTGCCATCCCACCCCACAGCCCCAGACCCAGTGCAGGTCAGCCTGGAGTAAGAACTCCAAGCCTGCCACACTGGAGGGACATTTCTCAGCAATTCCCAATCCCACACCATGGCCCAAAACCCAGCGCTGCCTGGCCTGTGAGTGAGGGCTCTAGGCCCACTGCATTGGAGGGACCTTTCCCAGCCTTCTCGGGTTCCGGCCTTTAGACCCAGAACCAGCACAGGCTGGCTGACCCAGTACAGCCTACTCGGTGAATAAGATCATCCACTATCCTTTTGGGAGCCCAGCAGACCCACCAAAGCCCAGGCCCACCCACCTAGAGAGCGACCTGCCTGACACAGGAGGGCTGACTCTGGGAATTTTCCGGATCCTCAGCCCAAAGCAAGCCAAGACAGTGGGAATTTTCATTACTTGCTCTGCATCCCAGTTCAGTTCATGCTTGCCTGAACAGGGAACCAACAAAGGGGAACCACAGGAGCTGCAGCAAAAAGGAACTGAACACAACAGCTAGATCCAGGATAGACATACCTGGAAAATCTCAAACTTAATAGACTGGCACCCAAATCTCATAACAAGCTAAGGTTATAGCTGCACCAAAGCTCTACACCAAAGGTCAGTGCTATATAAAATGACAAAGACAAGAGGAAAATCGCAATCCCAGACCTCGAGTCCACCAGTAAGTGCAGAGGACACTAGCACAGCTGTAATGAATGAATTAATAGATACAGCAGCAAAGCAAAAACAGCAGAAAGGTAGAGAAAATCAGATGAGAAGTAATTCCCCAAATTAAAAATGAAATATCTGAATATAGTATCTAAAATAAAGAATGAATTCCAGAAACATTGGGTGGAAAAACAATGCTCACCCAGAACAAGAACTCCAAGCCTGCCACACTGGAGAGAGCACTATGCCAGCTGAAACATATGAATTAACAGCATCTGAAGCAAAGACACAACAGCAGAAAGGTCGTGAGGAACTCAAAGCAGAAATAATTTCTGAAATCAAAAAAGATTCTTTGGGAAAAAAAAGAATTCTTTGAAATCATAGCATCTGAAATACAGAAACAAGTCCAGAAATATGCAGAGGTAACCCAACTTGGAAGAAACACTGCAGAAAAAGAATTAATAACTACCTCTAAAGAAGATATGGAAAAAAAAATTGAGGAGATCAGAAATATGATGGATTCCTTGACTGAGCAATACAGAAAATAAATAGAACACAAGAAAGAGTCAAAGCGATGCAGAAGAACTAAAAATATCAATCAGGGGTCTACAAAATCATTTGAGTGAAAGCGTAGACAGAGTTTCAAATCTTGAAGATGCCATTACAGCTAGTGAGAAAGGATCTCTTAAAAAACAAAGAGAATGCAGGAAAAAATAATCCATCACCTGCAAGATGATGCCAGGATGAACAATGTGAGAATAACTGGTATCAAGAGAATGAAGGAGTCAATACAAATGACATAAAAAGAATTTAGGGAGAAGTAATCACAGAAAACTTCCCATATATGAGAAAACAATCCAACATTCAAGTCACTGAAGCATACAAATAACTTCAACCCAAATAGAAACATACCAACACATATAATAGTTAAGATCCCAGAAATCCAACACAAAAATAATATACTGAAAGCTGCTAGAGAGAAGCAGTTCACATTGAAAGGAAAACCCATCAGAATTACAGCCGACTTCTCTACACAAACAATGAAGGCAAGGGGAGCATGGAGCAGAGTTCTTCAAGTCCTACACAAAAACAAATTCCAGCCCAGACTATTATACCCTGCAAAACTCTCTTTCAAGTTTAATGGAAAAGTGAAATACTTCCACGACAAAAAACAACTAAAGAATTTCATGATGGCAAAGCCATCCCTTCACAGGCTGCTGAAAGCTGTTCTAGAGAGAGACCACAATGACCAGAACTCCATGAATGAGAATGGAAGGAACCCACTAAACAGGACAGACAATTAAACACAGGATACAAAGGAGTAATCAACGCCAGGTAAATATCATGACAAATATAAGTCAGCACATTTGAATTATAACCATCAATGTAAATGGACTCAATTCTCCAATTAAGAGAAAGAGATTGGCACAGTGGATTAGGAAACAAAATCCAACAATATGCTATATACAAGAAACACACTTAACTCAAAAGGACATTCATAGGCTCAAAGTCAAAAGATGGAAAACAATGCTACATGCCCCAGGACCTCAGAAAAAAGCAGGAGTAGCAATTCTGTTCTCAGACAGTCTCAACTTCAAACCAAGAATGATCAAATGACACAAAGAAGGCTGCTATATATTGGTCAGGGGAAAAATTCAAGAGCAAGAGGTAACACTCATAAATATAGTCACCTAACACAGGAACACCCAACTATGTAAGACAAATCTTAATGAACATGAAAAACATAATGTCTCAGAACACAATCTTAACAGGAGAACTTAACACACCCTTACTAGGTCCAGCCAGGGATCTTCTGCCAGGACCTGAGGTCTAAAAGCTAATGAGTGAGAAACAAGCAAATGTACTCAAAGCAACATGGTATTCAAGAGGCAAGATTTGCACTAATGGTGGTTGGACAGGATATTATGTTGGCTTCTAGTACTATGGACAACCACTAGGAAAATAACAAGGTAGAAAGTATTAATTATTGAATCTTTGATGTAATTCAGGTATAAAAAATAAGATATGCAGCTACACTCTTGATTTACTGATAAGAGACATACGGTATAATAATGTCTGTAAGTATAATACCATGTATGCACCTTCTATGATACCAAAACATTATGAAAACAGTTTGCAATGTATTAATTTATCAAATCCATCTTGTCAAGGTATCTTAAAACTGTCTCATTGATATTTGTACTTCAATGAAACAAAACAAAAGATACTTAAACAGCTGCACTCTCTTAATTTACTGATAAGAGACATATGCTATAACAATGTCTGTTAGTATCATGTATGCACCTTGTACGATACCAGAACATTATGAAAACAGTTTGCAGTGTATTAATTTATCAAATCCATCTTGTCAAGGTATCTTAAAACTGTCTCATTGATATTTGTACTTCAACAAAATAAAAATTAAAAAATAAATAAAATAAATGCCTCTACACTGTTAATGTGTTTGAGTTTTGCTTGTTTCTTTGTCTTTTTGAGACAAAGTCTCACTATGCTGTTCTGGCTGGACTTCAGTTCACTTTGTAGTCCAGGTTGGTCTTGAACTTGCAATGATCCTTCTGCCCCAGCCTCCAGGTGCTGGAATTACAGATATCCTCCACTCCCTGACAATTAAATACATTGTTAATATGTTGTTAAATGAATTTAAGCTAGAATAAATTGTTAAATGATTTTGGCAGAAAACAACAGTAAATTGTATGGTACATGAACTATTACCTCAACAAAGCAGCTGTAGCGGTATTTTTAGCCAAAAATAGCTGCAGACAGATCTACACTCCTGTGGTGGGACTTTAATGAAAGAAGTGCTTGGTTTATGACCCTCAAATGCTGTGTCCCCCTGGGAGCAGAACTGGTGACCAGGGAGGTCTCCTTCCCATGAGAAGGCTCTAGATTTTGCCACTTTTCCCAAGGGCCCCTGCCCTGTCTCCTGACTTCCTCCCTTGGAATCCAGAAATTCCTCATCAGATTCAACTACAAGCATCAATATAAATAGAAGCTTGTGCAGTAGAGAGCTCAGCATCACAGTTTCTCCTGTTCTACCGCATCCTTGAGCTTTCCTGGATGTATTTCTAATAACACTGCTGGCTGCCATGGCCTCGGCCCTGTGCTGGCAGATTGAGCTAGGACACAGGAGAAATGACAAGATCCCTGGGGGGACAAAAGCCAAGGGTGTTGAGGGTCAACAGCCCCAGCCAGCCCTGCTTTAACACAGAGCTTCACCCTCTCCACCTCACTTCCCAACCTGCAGAAGGACTGATGTCAAACCCTATGGCCCAGGGACTAAGGGTGCCAACACTGGGAACCAAAGCTTATGTCCCCCATTTCTAGCCTGTGAAAGACTGCAGTTCCCTGTCCTCCCAGCCCCTCAGCCTCCATGTCTAAATGGGGGAGGTGCCCATAGCAGCCTGTGCTGTGAAGGCAGAGATGCTGGTATACAAGTGAGCTTCCTTGTAAGGTAGCTGACAGTAGATGTCTTTGGTCGCAGTAGGCCATATGGTTGGATCATGGTGGCTGACCTCTGCCATCACAGCATAAAAATAGCACAGACAGCAGCTTAAATAAAGGGCATGAGAAGCCAGGGAGCTAGCTCCCAGTCCTGCTGCAGAGGGTTGACTCCAGGGCGTGGTCGTCTCCTGTCCCATGGCAGAGCAGACCTCAGTCTTGACTTCCTGAAGGAGAACTTGGCAAATACAAGAGCCAGCCAGCTGTTTGACTCTACCAATCTGTTTTATGGAAACAGAAAATACATTCATAAAGGCATAACTGTAAGAATACTTAGTGTGGGCTGGGGAATCCAGCTTGGTGACAGAGCACAGACCAGCATGCCTGAGGCTCTGAGTTCAAGTCCCAGCACTGGTGAAAAAGTAATCACAGGAGCACTAAGTGTAAGAGTGCCAAAGTTAAATTCATTCTAGTTGTCTTTATTGGACAATTAGAAAAATTCAAAGGGCTTTGCTTCTCACACTTAAACAATGGTGAAGGTGGGGCTGCATGATCAGAGTCACACAGCAGAAAAATACATATCGTTATGGAAAGCTGCTGAGCTTCAAATAGTTAGTAAAAGAGCTGTTTACAAACTAACACATGTATTCCTGTACTGTTACCCAGGTAAATAGGGAGCTCTGTACGCACACCCACTGAATCTATCCATTCATGTCCTTAGCTGCCATTGAATGCTAACAAGTGCTTTGGCTTTTTCTTAAAATCCTCACTGCTCTGTAATAAGAAAAGAAGGAAAGCCGGTAACAAGACAGGAGTTCAATACACCAAAAGTAGTTTGACTGATAATTAGTATCGTTATTTATTAATTTGTTCCCTACATCCTTCAGGAGGGTTCATCACAAGCCAGGATCCAGGTTAGCCCTGGAGAATTAAAGTGGTTGAGGTGGAGAGAGCTCTATTTCCATGCAGTGGCAGGTCAGATAAATTTGCATCTACTAGATCACTAGTGTTAGATGAGCTAGAAGATTTGTAGGTGGGGCAACCCATCCCCAGCGAGATGACGCACCTCCGAGGGCAGAGTGCTCTGTGTAGAGGAATTGGACAGCAGGACTCCTGCTGTCCAAAGCCTGGGGTTTACACCTGCAGTGCAGCAAGTCACTCTCCTTAGCCACCAGTGGGTAAATGTAGGAGACACTTTTGAGGAAATAGGATCAGACTCAGTCAAAACAGAGACAGTTGCTTTTCTTTCAAGGAGAGTTGCTCAGGTGGTCCCCCACAGGTAAACCCTCAGAGTGGCCATGAGGAGAAACAAAGGCTCTGCAAGCACTCTGCAAATGACAAGACTGTACATACCCGTGGGGGAACTTTAATGTTGGCACCTGAACCCCTTCTGCAAGGGTTGACAGCCTGGAATTTAAATCCTGATAGATGCCAAAGTGCAGGGAAGAAAATGTGTTTGTGAGTGGAAAGATGGAGCAGAGAAAAGCGGTGAGCAGCAGAGTTCCAGGCTGCTACACCTCAGGGGCGCATGCCTTTTTGGCCACCTCCTGATGTGGCCTGCACCAGGCAGTTCCTGCCTCTGTGGCACTTGCTTATAGCCCCAAGGACAAGCTGCACATTTTAAACTAGATGAAATTTTCTCTGCAAGATTTCACTCACCTATGTTAAAAGGGAGATTTTCAGGACCTCTGGCTCTGAAAACAAGACTTCCATGTCCAGTGACCGGTGTGATAGACGGGAAAGGCTTCCCAGGTGGGTAGGAGGGTTGCTGGGTGCCCTTGTGAGTGCTGTTTATCATTTTCTGCTTCAGGATGATCATGCACTCCCCTGCAGGGATGCAGTGCAGTACCCCAGAAACTGCAGCCGTGCTTGTCCTGGTGGCGGGTGCTGCAAGTGAAGGTAGCATCCAAACGCTGTGGCCGGGGGATGAGCTTGAGAGGCCAGGACCTGTGTGGTCTGTCTGGCTTGGCTTGTCCTCAGCAAGGGAGGAGAATTGAACTAGCATTCCCAGCGATGTTTGAGTGATGTGAGCTTGGACATCTGAATAGGAGTATCCGAACAGCAGCAACTCTGTCAGGTCGGCTGTACTTATCAGAGCTTTCTGGAAAGGAAGAGAAGCAGCAATTAGCAAGCAAAGGGAGGCAGTGCTGCTAGGGACAAAGGCGTCTTACAGACCAGCCATGTGCTGAAGTCACATGCGTGGGTTTCCACGGAAGCAACTGGTAAGAGATTCAGATTCTAGGTCTGCTGGGTCTGTGACCTTGGATTGGGGAAATTGTTGCTGCCTACAGGCAGACCCGGGTGGGCCATTCATGGGGAGAAAGCACTTGAGAAGACCTCAGGAATCTCCAGTTCAAGATCCAGCTGAGGTTCAGCTCTCAGGCCCAAAGTGAAAATTGTGTCAAGGAGCTGTGAAGCAAGAAGGCAACTGGGGACTCTTCTGCAGGCTGCTAACATATGTACACAAGGAAGTGCTCCCAAGAGCTAGGGGTTGAAGCACACAGGTGTACACACACACACACACACACACACACACACACACACACACATGTATAGACATGTGCATGCGTGTGGCTCAAAAGATAGTGTGTGCTTAAATAGAATGTATCACAGCAAGAGACACACTGCCATTAATCCCCAGCGAGCACTCCCCTTACTTTGAGCAGACTTATCCCATCCATCCTGGAACTTTCTGAACACTTCTGGAAGTCCTCACTCATGTGTGTCTTTAGTTACACTGTCTTGCCTGCCCTGATGTCCTGAATTGATCCAAAACATTTACCTCATGATCATTTTGACTTTGAAAAAGAGCTAGAAGTCATACCATGCCTGATCCAGGGAACAAAGTGGATGAGGACACACAACAGCATTTTCTACAAGCCTGCCCAGCCACTCATGGTATTTAGCAACAACATTCAGTACATTTTTTTATCACACCTTGTAAAACCCCTACGAGAGAGAACTTCCAGAACTATGTTAGAAAGTGGCAACAATGATGGGATGTGTTCAAAGGTAGGGGAAGTATTTTAAGTGTGGTTAATGGTACTCTATATTTGATAGATAGATACATAGACAGATAGATAGATAGATAGATAGATAGATAGATAGATAGATAGATGCATCCATCTTAACTATCTCTAATCTATCTAATCTCTTTTCTAGCTATATATAGAGTATATATACCCAGTCTTCCTACAAATGTATATACATATAAAAACACATGCCTATGGCCATAGATGTACACATGTGCACAATGCATGCATCACTCCTCACAAACATGCCTAGTCAGTGCATCTTCTCCCAAACTCTCAAGTACTTATCTAATCACCATCTCCCTGTCACGAAAATGATCATCTTCCTCATGCATGGAGGAAATAAGAAATTTACCTAAGGTCACACAGTCAATGGAGGGATAGGATTTCAAGCTAATGACCAAGTACAGAGGTGCAGCCTCTCCTTTCTTTTTTGTTTGTTTTGTTTTGTTTTTTATGTATCTAGGACAGGGTCTACACAGTCTCACTATGTAGACTAGACTGGTAGGTATTCTTTTGTTTTTAGCCTCCTAAGCCCTGAGATTACAGGTGTGCACCACCACTCCCAGTCTCACCCAGTCTTACTACTGTCTCAGCATACCCCGGGGGCAGGGCCAGCATGGCAAAGCCTCTACTGTCTTGGGGCGACACAGCAAGTCACTGGTGGGACTTCAAATGCCCGGCATCCCTAATGTGACAGGCTCTCCTCATGCTGGCTGGAGCTACCCTGTTCCCACCCACACCGCGCTCACTTAGCACTTCTGGAATTCATGTCCTCCCTCACCTCTGAGCTCCCTGATAGTCACCCAGCAGCTCCTGGCCAGAACACAGTATGCCTGGAGACAGGTTATCACTCTCGCTGAATTTTGTTTTCTTGTCCCCACAAAAGCCAGCTGTTTCCTTCAATCTGGTATCACTCAAGCCAGGAAGTTTTTCTTGTCTGCTTATAGTCCATTGTGTGTAAGAAGATCAGAAGGACTTGTCGGATGTGAGGATGGAGACAGTGGGCATGTGGAGATACAGGGTAGGCACCCTGCCTGGCCCTTCCCCACCACCCTGGTGGTGCAGCCAGTCTGCTGTGCTGGTGCTGCAGTACTGAGCAGCCACATGAAAACAGGGGACTGACTATAACAACAAACGAAGAACATTATCATGTGCTCCGTGGCCAGCTAGCCACCTGACATCACTTCCTTCCTATCTCTTAAGCCTCCTACCCAGGGTCCAAGAGTGAGGGATGAAAACTGTTCCAAGCCTACCCCTCCACTGAAGAAAAGCCCATCTAAATGGCTTATGTGAATGTCACTGGGACTCCATTGCACTTGATCTTAGGAATGCAAACACTGAATTTCATATTATAAGTGTGGATGTGCTATTTAGTGTTAGCCAAATTTCTGTTGTAAATACCTAAAAGAGAGACAAAGCAAAGGTACCTGCTATTGCATACACTTCCATCCCTGCATGCCACGAATGCATCAGGTTATGAGGCAAAGGGGAAGAAAGCCTACAGATTGGAGTAAAGTTGTTAATTGGCTGGTCTTTAAGTAAGATTATCCTGGATTATTTCTGTGTACCCCAATGCTATCAGAAAGGCATTTAAAAGTGGAAGAGGGTGACACAAGAAAAAAATGAGAGAAGATGTCACCATGGAGGAAAAGTCTGGATAGATGTCTTATTCCTGGCTATGAAGATGGGGAAGAAGGGTCTATGAGCCAAGGATCTTGGCAGCCTGTAGAAGTTAGAAGGGGCAGAAAACCAGACTGTCCTGGAGCCTCCCGAAGAAAGAGAGCTCTGTTTTCCTGGATTTTGGATCAGCCTGACCTATGGATCTGCGAAATAATAAATTTATGTTTTTTGGCCCTCCATTTGTGGTCATAGGAACAGATAACTAGCAAAGGAACAAACTTAAGCCTTACAAAACATCTGCTGAAGTGGTGCCTAATGCACCGGTGACTACAAAACACTGCACAGGCCCACACTCCCATGCAGCATATGATGGCAAGTGCTGATTCCTCATTCTCTTGTCAGCTGCCCAGCTAGAGGGTACAGACACAAGCAGGTCTTGTCTAAGTTTGTCTCCATGCCAGATGTCAGTTCCACTGACCAGATGTTACCAAGGCACACTGTCATAGTGAAGGCTCTGCAGAAGAGCAAGCCCAACTGTTCCCATCCATTCCACTCCCCAGTAGGTCATGAGGCCAACAGCTTCCCATGGAACACAGCAAGTTACAAGGCCAAAACCCAAGTGAAGGGGTGAAAATATGTGTTTTACTCACACTGGCATCATGGAGGGGTATGAGTGTGCTATTTTATCATAAAGGAACCCACAGTTCAGTTCTCATAGCTATGCACCACTGCCAGTAGCCCATGCTATGGATGAGCCAGCAAAGATCCAGTCACTAAGAACCTCATGCTGTGCTCAGTCACATTACTAGCAAGCAAAGGAGCCAGGATCGCAGGCCAAGCAACCTGGCTAAGAATGCCAGGCAGGAGCATGCGACTACTAACTCGTGGAGCTAAATCTCCACAGCACTGAATGTGGTGTTCAGCAGTTAAAGCACTGCGATTCTCAGAGGTGAAACAACAACACTTGGGGAGGGAGAAAAATAATCAAAAAGGCCATAAAGGCCCCATTCCATGGCTCAGGCCTGGGGCTGAGCAGGTTGTTTGACTTTCCAGGAATGATGTGTACAGTGAGTCCAGCCTCTAGGCTGAGCCAGCTATCTGTGGCTGTCACCATGCCACAGGTCCTTCTCCCCATCTTTAGGAGCCAAATCCATTCCCAGGACAGACCAATCTATACAAGGCCAGCACATCCATTCCTTGGACAACTGGAAGCCATTTATCTAGAGGTGAGAATGAAGCAAAGAGAAAGCACTCAATGAACATAGCATGGAAGGAAAAGCCACTGAGAGGGAGGCAGGAGTGTTCCTGAGCGTAGGAAGACAGGAATAACCCTTCAAAGAAGGAAGACTAGCATGAAGTAATGCTCAGTACAAAAAATTATAAACTATATTTCAGGATACCTTCTTGTATTTCCTGGAAAGGATCAAAGAGCCAAACCAGTGATTCTTGGCCTCCCTGGAGCCTCCTTAGAAGGGCCAGGAAGGCCTAAGGCAGAAAACAACAGTGGCTTGCTGTGAGAAAGTGGCCCATCTCTGGAAGCACAGAGTGACCTCAAAGCTAAAAGTAACAGGGCAGGGAGGCTTGATCCTATGACCTGGCCAGAGAGGCCACAGAAAGTCCCACAGATTTGACCCTTCAAAAGAAGACCTCGGGAGCTCCAACTTAAGGTAATAAAGAGCAAAACACTAGGAAAAAGCTAAGTATAACCCCTCTGTGTCTAACAGCAATTCAGCCCTGCCTCCTCTTACTGCTTAAGCAAAATCTATCCTGTTGCAAGAAGACTCACCCCTCCCTGATGTTGTCTCCTGGAAAGGGATATGATACAATCCAAGTTAAAAATGATAACCCTCCCAAGAGGCAGATGATGCATTTGCATACACACTAGAGCCTATCACTATACTTCATAAACTTTCCCTTACTATTAAGGCAAGACATAGTATTGCTTCCATTTTGACCTAATAAACCCACATCTGGATGAAATTAAATCATTTGTCACAGCCACCTGGTTAGTGAATGTGGGAGTCCAGATTTCAGTTCAGGTCTATGGATTCCTAAGTGAGCCCCTTCTCTTTTCTCCAACTATCATCTGAGGACCAGGCACACAAATTACCATGTGAATATCATTCAAAGATAGCACAGTGGCCCATTGATTGCCCAGCACCAGTGCTAGGATAGTCACTAGAAAGAGGGACTAGAGATCCTAATAGACCATGGTGATTAAGAGTATAGACCCTGCAGCCACCATGATGATGTTGCAAGTCCTGGTGTTATCATCTGTCATCCAGATGGAAGAGCTGGAGCACATTACTTCACTTCCCTATGCCTCAGCATCTTCAACTGTGAAAATAAATGCAGTGATGTTATCAATAACTCAGTACAGTTATTGATATTAGTGATATAGAATTATCCCCAATAACTCAGGGGGATAAAATATTTTGACAAAAGTGAAGAACGTAGAGCAGTGCCCAAGACATAGGTGAGTATGAAAGCAGTGTTTTTTTATTGTTTTGTCTATGGTGGTAAAAACTAACTTCATCCTCATCAGTGTAAAATTTACATCTAGTGAACGAAGACAGTGTGTGGAAACAGCAAAGCAAAGTATCATTGCAAATCACACTGTGGAGGAGATTTGACATCAGCAAGATACAAAGTTCCAGAACTCACTCACCCTGACAGAAGTATCAGTGTGAACAGTCATCCATGCATAAAGATACCTTCACAAGAGCTAAGGAATGCAGGTGTGAGGTTACAGCACCTGGATAGAGCACTTCAGTGTTTCATGAGAAAAGATGCATTTGAGAAAACAATAAGGGGCCCAGGGAGGTAGCTCAGGGACATAAGCACCTGCCTGGCAAATGCAAGGACATGAATTTATTCCAGGTAACAAACATAGCAATAATATTAATGAGAGCAGTAAGGGAGTCTCACATACTCCACATCAGCAGTCTTCATCCCAGCCAAACCCAGCATGAAGAAAGATACCTTCAGGTGCTGGGTATTCAGGAAGAAGTGAGCATGGATTTTGTTGCACAGCATAGTGCCAGGCCTACTTCAAGGAGAGACTTGGGTCCACATCATGGCCCCAAGGCTTACCCTTATCTACCCAGGCTTCAAGCCTGGCCACGCAGACCCAAGCTCCAAGGCCTTCGAAGTGGGTCCAGAATAATCCTTACAGGAAACAAGTTCACCTGCCTAATGACCCAGGCACCAGATCAGCCTGTCAAAGTTCCCAAGCAGTAACCCTCCTTGTAGACTTCTCCACATAGCTCACCCAAAATCTCTAGATTGCTTCATCACTAAATGACTTTCTCTGCCAAAGCCAGTCTAAAAAGAATGTAACAATGTCTACATCAAATACAGAGACCCCCCAAAAAAGCACAATCATCATGAAGTGTCAGAGAAACATGAACAAAAGGAAGAAAAATAAAGTACCAGTAACTGTCCCAAGGGAATGGAGATCTATAAATTCCCTGATGAAAAAACTTAAAATAATAATTTCAAAGATACTGACTGAACTACAAGAGAATATGGACATATAACTAAATTAAATTGGGTCAATAATACACAGCTAAAATTAAAAACTCAACACAGAAATAGAAGCCATAGAAAACAACCACACAGTCTGGAACTGAGACATAATAATTGAATTAAAATCTCCCATAAACAAGTTCCATAAATCCTGGCCAATCAGGAAAAAAACAATCAGCAAAGTCAAGGATAGGTCATTTAAGATTATTCAGAGGAATTAAAAGAAGAAAGCGTACAAAAACCTAGTGGACCTTACGGGGCAACATCAAGTGACCTGAATATATATATAATATATATTATGAGGCCAAAGATAGAACAAAAAATGACACAAAGTATATCCTAAAATAAAAAAATAAAATAAAACATGCCTAAGGAGAGTCACACGGAGAGAAAACTTTCTCTCAGGCTTTCACACAGAGCAAATTGGTCAAGCATCACCGTGACTCATCCACATGGTTGACACTGACAAAGAATCTACAAAATGAGGTACAGGGTTACAGGATAAACCCTCAGGGGACTTGACTGACCTCATCAGATAAAAAAGCAACATTTTTGTTATATAGGTCTTGCTTTATCTTTGTCTTAAATATCCAGCAGAAAAGTATGAAAACGAGGTATATAAAATAAAATCATAATAATATGCTGAGCTGTAAATGGCTCTAGTGAGCAACTTCTGTAGATAACCCACTACTATTGTGGACTGCTGCACTGTGTTGGAGAGTTTCACTGAATTCAAGCACCTATGATAATTGAATGACAAGAGAATACCCATCTCTGACAGGACTAAACAAAAAAAAAGGTGGTACAAAAGAAGGACCATTCTGTGTTTGTATAAACAGTACATTTAGGATAAATATGCAGCACTTTCACATAATCTATGAGAAGAAAGATTTTCACTAATAGTGCTTGGGCAGGATATCCTGTCTGCTTCTTGTACTATGGATAACCGCTAGGAAGATAACAATGTAAAAAGTATTAATTATTGAAACTGTACTACAATTCAGCTTTAAAAAAAAGATAGGTATACAGCTACATTCTCTTAATTCATCGAATAGAGGGATCTGCTCTAATAATGTTTGTAAATAGAATATCATGTATGAACCTTGTACAACAAAAAACCACTAAGAAAATAGTATGCAATGTATTTATTATTGAATCTGTTCTACTAATTTCATGTGAAGCCATCTCATTGCTATTTGTTCTTCAATAAAATTATAGAAAATTAAAAATAATAATGATAACAATAAAATACATAAAAAACTATAGAAAATGTTAGCAATGCATTGGATAATACTGAATTGTTAAAAATCATATATATCATTGTCATGATAGTAATCACAAAAAAAAGTGCCATTATCAAATTCAATGAAAAACAAAGCAAACAAATACCAATTATAGATTAAACATTCATAAATTTTATGACAGATTACTATTGATTAGGAAATATGTTTTTTGTATAGTAATTGTGATTTCATGTGACTGTATAATGACAAAATGAGGATTTCCTCTAAAAAACGAAAAACAGAAAATTTCCAAATCTGTTGTTTTGAGGAAATAAATGTCCAGATATATGAATCAAAAATCAATCATGTATAAATATTTCTACACCCAAAACATATTATAATCGGCCATATAAAGTTGATGGCCGAATGTTAAAGTCACAGAAATGACTTGTTAGATACAAGGGAACTGTCACAAGTCTATCTGCAGATTTCTCAGCAGAAACATTGCAGACTACAGAAAGAAAAGCTATTAATCATTAAAGCTGTCTTTCAAAAATGAAAAAAAAAAACTTACCAAACAAAAGGCGAGGAAATTAATCATCACTATATCTATCTCGTAAGCAATTCTAAAGGAAATTCAACTTTACAGAAAATGATGGTAACAAAATAAAAACAGATGAAATATAAAACTTACTCTAAACACAAATACAATGAAATTTGGAATGTTCTAATGATCATGCATTGATCACTTTTAACTTTAGTGTAAACTTTTAAAATATAAAACTACTGAAATAAATGCATCTACTAATTTGTAACCATACATACTAGTATAAATTCTGACATCAAATAATATAAACTGTTGATGATTAAAAAAGTTAGCATATAAGACCTTTTATTTGGAAGTTGGGTGCTCATAAGCTTATTATTTTACTATTCTCTCATTGCTGAGATAAAAATACCATGCACCCAAACTTAAAGAGGAAAAAGTTTATTTAGCTCACAGTTGTAGAGGTTTCAGTCCATAATTCACTTGTTCTAAGGCAGTGTTACAGGGCAGATCAGCAAGACAGAGCAGGAACAATTAATTCATGGGGTCAGATGGTAGCAAAGTGACAAGGGATGGCTCTTTCTATCCCTTGTATCTTAACCAGACTACTTAGGGTGGGTAGCCCTTAGTCACACCCTTAGTCCTAGTGTCATCGACCTAGTGTCATTACACCATGAATTGATTCCAGCTCACACATTCTAGATCCAGCCATTTCTAAAAATGCCCCACCTATGACCATTAAGGCTTTGGGAGACACTGATACATAGGCCACAGCATAGCCTATTGATCAAATGTTTTATATAAGCTTCATAGAAGCCACAAAAAATTAAAAAAAAAAAACATAGTAAACACTTAAGAAGAAAAGAATCAAAGCACACCATTATAATAAATAAGCAGAAAAAAGCAAAACAAAACAAAAACCCAAATCAAGCTATTAAAAAAAGTATAAGAGAAAGAATAAATGAACTATAAAACAACCAAAACAATAAAATTACAATCTTAAGTCCTAAGCCGGGCGTGGTGGCGCATGCCTGTAATCCCAGCACTCGGGAGGCTGAGGCAGGAGGATTGTTGTGAGTTCAAGACCAGCCTGAGCTACAAAGTGAACTTAAGGCCAGCCTGAACTGCATAGTGAGACCCTGACTCAAAAAGACAAAAAAAAAAAAAAAAAAAAAAAAAAAAATCTTAAGTCCTTGCCTATCTATAATTCCTTTGCATGTACATGGATGGATTGAATTCTCCAATCAAATACAACAAGATCCAGCTATATGCTGAATGCAAGAAAGTTGCTACTGCATACTTAGGAACTCCCACAGGCTCCAGGGAATGTGAACAGCAACCAAAAGACAGCAGAGAGCAGCAGAGCAGCCGGCTCTCAGACAGAGCCAGCAAGCTGTGCAGCTGGAGACTGAGCTGAGGATCTCTTAAAAGCCAGAGCCCACAGACCTCTCAGGAATCCATCGGAGAGGAAATGATAGGACCAAAACCCGGAAGTAAGGGAGAGAAAGTGGGATGTTTCAAAGATAAGAACTATAACCTGCTTACCCAGACTGACACCTGACCCAAGGTTCAAAGGTGAGTAGGATAGGTAAGGTCATGTTGACCTTGACGAGGACCATAAATGCTGCACTGTGAGGTCTGATTTCAATCCTGGAGGGACAGTTGCTCCTGACTGACTGAGCTGGAAAGGGACACAGCCATCTGCTTTCAGAATTCGGACTTCAGCAATGGGAAGAAATGTGAGAGAAAGGAAAATCGAGTAAGACTCAGGGACTCGGTTCCTTAAGAGGAGGCTCAGGACAGAGAGGAGGGAACAGAGATGGATCAAAGTCAAGCCTTGGAGGATATCCGGAAGGAAAGGCAACAGGAAGGAAGCAGAGGCAGGAGCTGCTGACTTGAATGATCCAGGAAGGGATGAAAACCACTTCTTCTTCCCTTTCTGATGACAGCAAGATTATTATTTGAGGGCAGGGCTGGACAGGGCAGGACTTCCCAAAATATTGGGAGAAAACAAGCCCTGAATGTGTGTCCGCAGCAGAAACTGCAGCTCCAAGTCATATGGTAGACTCGAATCTCTTCTGCCCATCCTGTAGGGGGCTCTGACCTCAGACCGGCACACTAGACACTCAGCAGTGCTCCTTCCTCTAGAATTCTGGAGTTCAGGCAAAACCCAGAGACCAACAAACCCCACAGATATTCTGAGGAACTGAGAAAAGTTATGCCATCCCTGTGCTACAGATACAGAAAATGAGGAGGTGAACCCCAACTTGCATAGTGTCAGATGGCAAGTTCATGCCAGACTCAAAGATTCAAACCCAGGACCTTCTGTGTAGCCTTTAATTAGTGAGGGACTTTTAGGAAAGCAAAGGAAGGATAAACTCTGATCTCACACTCTTCCTGCCCTCCCATCTAGCTAGCACCTCCAAAATGGTAAGTACAGGAGTCCCATGTGGCATGCACTCCAGGGAGCATCCATACAGGCAAGCCTGGTCACAGAACAAGGTCAAGTAGGATAGGGCAGGCTTGGACGGGCCCCAGAGCTTCATCAGCCTCTACCTTGCAAAGAAAGCTACAGCAGAGTTCTCAGACCACACTCTGCAGGGGGGAACTGTCTGCCTGGTGAGGGTTCTGGCTCCTTCCGAAGCCGGGCCAGAATCGCGGCACTCCCTACTTCCATATTCACGTTCTCCTACCTGGTCTCTGTCAGATGCTTCCAAAGCACAAAAGATTTCTACAGGGCCACTTCCTACTTGGCAGGCTACCAGGGGTGGCTGTCTCAGGAGATGAAGGCCAGCAGAAGCCATGAATGACAGCCCTAGCTGTCCACTTCCAGGAGGGTCCTGCCATACCTCCCTGCCAACCCTGCATAGAGACCTGGCGGCCAGAGAAAAGGAAGCCCTCCTATCTCTGATTCCGCAGGGCCTCTGATAAGAAATGCCATCCCTTGCTGGGTAATATTATCCGGCTCGATAACAATCTCTATCAAGCTCCAACATATGGCTGGCTACAGAACACAGAGCCCAGTGGAGCAGGATAATTTATTTGCCTAGGCTGAAATCTAAGAGAGAAGGCGGCTGAGAAAGGGCACTGAATGAAAGAGTAAGAGCCGAATTAGGACCTCTTCTGCCCTAGCATGGGACAGCTGCCCTAGGAGGGAGAGCCTGGAAAACAATGGGGAGCCTCTCCCTCCATGGTTAATGCAGTAGGCACTTTGCCCTTCCTTGTTCATCAAAGGCACTTTTGCTTGTGTTATCATATTTGATTCTCACTACAACCTCGAGAGAAGCATTTTTAGGCTTCTTTAACAGATGAGGAAATGGGGATCCCTCAAGGTTAATTAACCCAGCCAAAGTCACCCAGCAGCAGGGCCAGAGCTCGATGCCAACAGTTCTCACTCAGCAGCACACCCTCAGAGGGGGAAACTGATCCCAGCTCCTGGGCTGGTTTGGCTCCTACAAATAAATTAATCCATTCAATCAGATCTGCTCAACTTAACTGACAATGTCCATTTAAAGGTCCTTCCCTTTCTTGTTTGTTTTGGCCTGGGGAGAGTGAGGAACCCTACAGAGCACATACTTTCAAGGAAAGAAAGGAGGTTGGGAGAGGACTTGGGAGAGGGAAGAGGGACTTGGACACCAGCTGTATGTGTTCGTGGTAGATGAGGACTGCCACCCGTGTGTGCATTCATGCATTCACTTACTAACATCCGTGGGAGAATCTGACAGGTGATCTGCACACAAGCCTGGCCTCCCACTGCAGTCCACCAGGAGGCCAAGGTCCAGGCTTCAGAAGGATGTCATAGGTCATTGCTAGAACTGACCAACAGGACAGGAAAGAGATAGACAGTAAAGCTGGGTGCTCTTCAGTGTGCAGTTTCTGGCACCAATATGGGGCTAGGAACTCTGCTTTTTTATTTTTTTTTTAAAGTGTATTTAGTACAGGGTCTCACTACACAGATAGGACTCCTAGTGATCCTCCTGTTTTCAGCCTCCCAAGCATTGGGATTACAGGCATGAGCCACCACACCTAGTCTCAGTGGCCATCTTAGTGCACTCCATGGGCAGGGCTGGCACAACACACCGGGGATTGAACCCTGGTCCCTACATTTGCCTAAGCAAGTGCTTTATTCTGCTGATTTAAAGCACTATCTATCTGGCTGGCCCTGGGCTCTGAATTATTAGCATGTAGCCATCAGCGAACCCCCCACACTGCTATTCAATGCCCTGCTTTTGTTTAATTCAATCAATACCATTCCCTATGAGTTCATTCGGCTACTGATTTTTTTTTCTTTTTTGGTACTCAGGATCTCGTGTTTGCCAGGTAGGCACTATGCTGATGAGCTACATCCCTTGCCCTAGCCACTGATTGTTAGTTAAATTTTGATTAACATAAAAATTTATGTTTACTAATGGCACAGAGCATGATGCTTTGAAATATGTACATCTTCCGGAAGGCTTAACTGAACTAATAAATGTATCCAACACCTCACACACTTTCTATTATACTAATAGCTGTATTCCATTTCACAGACATATCCTGATTAAGTCAACTAATTTCTAACCAATGAACATTTGAAATTAGTCCCGTTTTCTCTGTTTCAAATCATGATGGGAAGATCCCACTTGCATCCCACTATACCTATGTCTGTGCTTCTGGAAACATGAGAATCCCCCCAGAGTCTTCCCTGTGCCCCACCGGGGAGCAGCAGCAAAGTCTCCACACTGCTCCTTCACCAGTGAATGTCTGCGCTTAGCCCTCCGTCCTGAGACTGGGTGCTCACTGAGCAACCTCTACCACATCCACAAGAGCACAAAGGAAAGCAGCTCATTTCTGTAACTAAGAAACCCTTTCTCCCTCCTTGCTTCCTCTGCCCAAAGTGCTTGGGCCAGAGTCAAGCCTGCCACTAAGCAAGATGGCAAGTTCTCATCAGTCATGGCCAGAGCTTGTCAGCTTTCTTCCTCCAGGCCCGAGACCATCGAGCAGGAGAGATGCAGATCTCACTTGGATCTCAGAGCTCATCTAACCTTATAGCCAAGGCCAGGAAAGCACAGCAAATGTCAACAGTCCAATCTGGAGCTTGAGGAACCCACTGATCTGAACCAGAAAACATTCAGACGGTCAAAAGATTAAAAAAAACAAGTGTATCTCTTACTGCAGCATGGCTGTGAAGGACAGACTGATGAGAGGAATTCTCAGTCATGTGTGAAGCCTGAGGGGCAGTGGAGCTGGTTCCCAGGCCAGCCTGCAAAGCTGCAGGTACAGTGATTCAAGAGTGGCTTCCAGAGGCAAGCACTGGTCTTTAGGCCTTACCTCTGCTACCACCACCTTGAGCAAAGGACAGTTTTCTCATCTGTAAAATGGGGCTGACGTCAGCAGAGGCCCTCTTGGGAGACTGAAAAACTGCACAGGGTTGGTAAGGGCTGTAAAGTGCAAGGGAAAGTGTCTCATGTTTAGAAGGGGCAAATCTCATGCCAGCTCTGGACACTGCTGCCAGGATCCATGCCCGTCAGCTTTCCTTCTGACACAGGAACTATGGAGAAGCTAAATAAATCTAAGTGGGTTTCAAGGGGGATCTGCTTTAGGGAGGCTAGAACTACTGCCTGAGACAGGCTTGGGATGGCCAGCTTCCTGTTAGGCCCCAAAGCAAAGCCCCACCCCAGATACTCTAGGGGTTTTCTGGGAACATGTAAATTCCAACTCCCAGGCTCCTAGACTTCCAATGAAGTCAGAATCCTCAGAAACAGGGTATAACAGCAGGACTTTTAAGGTTCCCTAGGTATTTCCAACATTCAATTCACTTTGACTGACATGAAAGTCAAATCTGACTGGAGAGGGCTGCATGGCAGAGGGGCAAATGCTAACCATTTGGCCGAACAACCTCTGAAGCCACTGTGGCTCAGCAGGTTTCATCTCTGTACCAACCTCCTGGCTGTCCGTATGCTACTCAGCGTGAACAGACTTCAGAGCACCCTGGGCCATTCATTCGGTAGTAGAGGTATGAGCAGTGAATACCAACCCATTCAGCTGGGCAAGTCCTTCCCATTTGGGCTCTCTTGCTAATGTTATGGGCTCTCTTGCTAATGACCCAGCAGTCATTCCACTTTTGAGCTTCAGTTTCCCCAACAGTACAAAAGGCCTAAGAATTGACTCATCAGACATTTGAAGGTCAGCCTAAGAGATGGGGTTGTACTGTGAAGGGTCAGACAGGTACAAAGCATTTCTGTTTCTGGGTCCTTACTAGAGCCGGAATGGTTAAGGAGGGAAAAGCGTCTCTTTGTGTAGACTTCACAGAGCAGCAGGGAGGAAGTAAGGGTGGTTCTGGCCACAGGAAAGGCTCCTGGGCCAGCGGACTAGTGCCTGCAGGGGTCCAAGTGCAGCCAGTGATAGAGCAGCCACCCAGGGCGTGTCCCCGCAGTCCTCCAAACGTTCAGATACGATGTGTTATCTGGACACAATGGAACAACTGAACCACTGTCCTAGGCCTGAATCTGAGGAGAGAGGATAAGACTCCAGGAAACACGATCTCAGCCAACTGACCAAGTGGTCCTGGCAAACCACAGCTGCTCATGTGTTCCTTCAGCCACATAGTAAGAATTGTGCTCCGAGGCTTGGATGTTGTGATGCATCACCCCAGCTCCCACCCTCAAGAGGGTCAAAGACAAGGACAGCAAGCGAGCAACACTCACACGTAAGGTAATGTGCCAACAGATAATAACAAGTGTGACAGTAAGGAGCTGTTGGTCCTTGATGGGTGAAGCCACTGGGCACCACACCTAAACACAGAGAGTCCTCATTGTCCCATCAGTCAAGGTAGGTGTGAGTACTCAATGTCAGGGACTAGGCCTGAAGCTCAGAGAAGTGGATTAGCCAAATGAGACTGGGGACAAGGACAGTTGTTGTAGGCAATATTATTTTCAGTTTACATTTGTAAGTTCTTACTAGGTGGTAGGCGCTATGCTGAGTTTCCCTTTCGTTGTTTGCTTGCTTGTTTCCAACTCAGAAATAGTAATGGTTTAGATTAGAACTCAGGCTCTGTAAAGCACCTACAAGCAGGCACAGGGGCCAAGGGTTCGATCCCCAGGCCTGCTGTGCCAGTCTTGCCCCTAGGGTGCACTGAGACAGCAATTGAGACTAGGCCTGGTGGCATGTGCCTGAATCCCAGCTCTTGGGACATATATAGGCAGATCACTATGAATCCAATCTAGTAGTAAGAATCTAGGGGCTGGAGAGATGGCTCAGTGGAATAAGCACTTCCTTGGCAAGTGCAAGGGTCTGAATTTGATCCCTAGTTCTGCAGAGAGAGACACAGAGACAGAGACAGAAAGAGACACAGAGAGAGAGAGAGACTCTGAATACCTTATAGACCCTTCCCTAAAATACAAAGAAAAAAAAAAAAAAAGAAAAAGAAAAAGAACTCAGACTCTGAGCCCAGATTTGCTCTCCAATAGCTAGTTCCTTTTCCTCTCTGTGCATAAGTCTGGGTATAGTGGTCATCTCTAAATCAGAGGCTCTTTCATTCAGCAGAAACTTGCTCGGTGCCTACTATGTTCAGTGGAATAAGGTGTTACCCAAAACCAATGTGTGCTAATGAAGCTCATGAAAGAATAGGGATGTAGCATTTAACAAACCAACAAGCACTGTACAGCCATGGAGATTGGCACAGAAAGGTAAGGAAGATGGGGTATGAGGTAGAGACTGTTTACAGAGAAATCAGGAAAGCCTTCTTAGATAAGATGATAAGCCAGGGGTGATGCGAGGGTGCATGTGTGCTGTATGCATTGTCTACAGGTGCCTCACATGGAAACACCCGTTGTTCTCTCCTTGTCATCCCTAGAAGGAAGGTGATGGTACTGCTCACTTTTTTACACACAGGACAGTGCTTCCTTGGCCTCGTGGCCTCAGTCTGTGATAGCATAGCTACTCTAAGCTGCTCTGGAGAACCAAGAGCTTTGTATGTCTAGAGAATCAACCACATCTAAACATCGGGACACTTGATCATATTACAATGCCCATGGGCACTACACTATAATGAGCTGAGTGCTTAGGGAAGGTGGCTCCTTTGCTGGAAGATGGATCCACCATGTCCTAAGGTCCTGTCCCTTAGGATCTGGCTTACCCAGGTCCTCACAGAAGGAGACACTGCTGCTCAGAGAGGTGAGAGGCTTCTCCTAGGCCATCATGCAAGCCAGAAGCAGAGCCAGAACGCAGAATTCTTCACACAGAGCCCTGAGTCTCTTCTGTCCTAGTCTAGACTGCACCCCTTCCCATTTAGAATTAATATCAACTTAAGTGGAGAATCCAGGTTACTGTGGACCTTGATTTTCCTGGGCCTGGAGCACGCACAGCCCAAGGAGATGTGGCAGTCTTGGTCATTTCATGCATCCCCAATATGAAAATCCAAAATGTCCCAAAAGTTGAAACTTGAGGGATAGCATGACACTATCAATGGGATATTCCACACACATGGTTGGTTTCTCCTTGCAGAGACAAAATAGGGGCTCTCACAATTTAAAAGAGGAAATGTATGTTCGTTGTAGTTTATTTTAGCACTTTCAGGCCTTCCATGGCCAGCACAATGGTGGAAGGGCCTAGCAGGGTGAGGGAGTTATACCTTTCTAGGTCATAAGCTCATGCCTCTGGGGACCCTCCTCCAACCAGGGCCTTCCAGGTCAGCTGCAGTGATCCCATAATCCAATCACCATCCAAAATCCCCATCAGGGTTTGAGTTTTCAAGATGGCAACTCCCTATGTAACTGATGAGACTGGCAGTGAGTACATCACCTCGAAACAGCGACCAGACATGACCTGGCACAAGCAGCGGAGAGTGAAAGAAGGCTACGGGCCGCAGGAGGAGATCCCAGTGTGTGAAAACAAGTACATGAAATTTTTCAAGAGTAAACCAGTGCTAAGCCTTGGGGCCACTACCCCATCCAGACCCAAAAGTGGTGAACCAGGCCTCTCAAAGACAGCCAAGCACAATCTGAAGCCAAAGGAAAAAAGTGGCAGCAGCAGGAGAAAGGCAAGGTAGAGACCTTGAGCAGGACTCTTGATAAGGTGCCCTTGGGAGAGACAGCCCAACTCCCCAGAGCTCCACCAGGCTCCCACGCAGCTGCCACAACTACCTCTCACTTGCCTAACTCAGCAGTCACCCCTGAGAGAGTCAAGAAGATTAAGAACCTAAAGAAGAAGCTTTGGCAGGTGGAAGAGCTCAGCAGAGGATCCAGAGTGGGGAAGTCAGCCAGCCCAGCAAAGAGCAGCTGGAGAAGCTCGCAAGAGGAGCTAGAGGACTTGGAGCAAGGCTTGTGAGTAGGAACAGACTGCAGAACAAGCAGCAGGGCTCTCTGGCCTTTAGAGGAGTATGAGCAGCCGCTGATAGCAGCGGCGCCCCTGGTGGCTCACTTCCACCTCTCACTCCTCTGGAAGGTAGTGGTCCCTCTCTGCCCTTGCTCTTCCCAGTGTCTACATCTTGTACTTTTACCTTTCCGTTTCCACTGTCCAACATCTCAGTGACTGTCCCAGATACCTGATTTGGGTGTCATATTTAAAAAGAAAATTGGGTGAGTGGAAATCTGTGAAAACCAAGTCGGAGGATGGAGGAATGCACCCAAGTCTTGGGATCCTGGTTCCTGTTCAGTGTTTCATGAATTATTTCCTTGTCTACCCCTAGACCAATCCCCCTTTTTTAAACAACAAAAATAAACTCGTGTAGACAACACAAAAATCTCTATCAGTATGCCTATGAGTCTTTTGAGGGATGCCTACACATAAAAAATAAAACCATGGAACAGAACTTTTTTCCATGGATTCCATCATTGAGAATCTTGTATATAACTACCTTTGGGCCATAGCCTAAAGTGTATAGAAAACAAATAAATTTGTCCTTTAGTTTTGAGTCCCACACTCAAGACATTTCGTTGCATACATGAAAATACTCTCAAATCTGAGCAAATCCAAAATGCAAACACTTCAAGCAGCTCAGACAAAGGCTTCTCAGCCTGGGCCACAGGATGACCCAGATGCACCAGTTGCGACACTGCCCCATAATTAGCCCAGGTCTGGTCACTGGGACAACTCTTGCTCAATGTTATTCTTTACTTCATGGTTTCCACATCAAGAAGAACAATACTTCTCTAAAAAAAATCAATTGTCCCCAGTAACCCACCTACACAGTTCTTGGAAAATACGAGTTAAATACTGTGTCATGATGAAAACAAGGCACAAAGTGTGTGAGGGAAATCCATGACCTGGCCCCACACTGTGCATCGTTCACACCAAATGTTTTCGAGTCCTGAAGTTCAAATGACCCTGCCTCTTGGGGCTGCAGAACTATTTTTATCAACCCTTGCCAGTAAGGAAGCTGCACATGTTTTAATAAATGGGATTGCTCAGTACCAAGAGGCCTCAGGAGGCTGAGGGAGGGCGGAACTGAAAACGGCATGGAAGGAAGACGCCGGAACAATCAATTTCTGAAGCAGAAGAAGGAACTGCTGAATGTCCTCCCACTACCCGGAAAGCCGGGGGGCGGGTAGTGATTTGGGAGTGCACAGTGTCCAGATAAATAGGCAGCTCCCTGGAGCTCACTTCCCAAACCTCAAGAAAATAGCAAGGAGATAAATAGGCCTTGCTTTGAGAATCGGCAGCACTGAATAAAAGGGAGGTGCCTGACACACTAGGAGAGGACAATCAACAAGATGTACACACACATGCAAGTCAGTCGCCCCCCAGCACACATGCACATGCACACAATAGTGGGATATATACATATTGGGAGTCCAAATATATACCCTTTGTCACTTTCAACCTATTTCCAACACAATGATCTATTTAACAGCTCCCCAGCTCTTTATGGCCAGAATGTTCCCCTCCTCCCTGGCCTCAGCCCTAAGACCTCCATCCCTTTGGTTCCTAGATGGGCATTTCCTGAAGCCCATGGGAAGGTTCCTCAAGGCAGGCAGGCCTGATTATTCTATATCCTGACTGACTTTCTCCTTAGCCTGTTTGGTGATCATGCCCAGCCTTGAGGCTAAAGGAATCTGGCTCACAGACTAGGAGTCCAGATATGTCCCTTTGTCTGAAGTTTGGAAATCTAAGTGTATTCCTTTACTCCATATATTCATCAGGATTTTCCAGAGAAACAGAACCAACAGGGTATGTGTGCATGTGCATGAGTGTGCACACATGCATGTGTGTACATGTGTACATGTGTATTGAGAGCAACTGGCTCGCCTGAGTGTGAGGCTTGGCCAATCCTAAGCCCACAGGGCAGCTGAAGAGCTTGAGACTAAGGGAAAACCCCCTCAGTTTCAGCCTCTTCTGTGATGGGAGTTGAAAGGCACCATGGAGTCAGAATCCCTACTTTCTGCTGCTATTTTTGTTCTGAAAGTTCACAATGGACTTCTGAATCCTACCCACATCAAAGAGGCCGATGTGCTTTCTTCAGTCTAATAATTCAAGTGCTAATTTCATTCATTCAAACAGGAGGCACCTTCACAACCACAGCTACATGCATGTCCATCAAGTGTCTTGGCGCCAGGGCCTAGGTAAGGAGGCAGTACACACAAGTGCCTTCCCTGTCTCAGTTGCGTGCACCTAAACTCCTACCAAACATTTACCTTCCTGTGTCTTTTGGGCCAACATCTCAAACTTCAAAAAAATATCTTCACCTTACCCAGAAAGCAAGCAAGATAAACACCTCCTCATGAGTTCAAGGAGAAACTTAGGTCTCTAAAGACCTAAGACAAAACAAATGTTCCTTTCTTGCAACCTCTATCCAATCCACCAGCCATTCTACAAAGATACAGTCAAAATCCTATCACTTCTCTCCCCTCTATCCCAACCCCCAGCCAGGCCACAGGAAGCTCCTCCCAGGAGGCCACAATATCCTGCCTCACCTGATGGCCTTCTGAGTGGTGCAGCTGCTCCCCTTTGTCACTTTCAACCCATTTCCAACACAACCATCTACTTAACAGCCTCCCCAGCTCTTTGTGGCCAGAATGCTCCCCTCCTCCCTTGCCCCAGCCCTAAGACCTCCACCCCTTTGGTCCCCAGATGGGCATTTCCTGAAGCCCACCCAGCTGGAAGGGATATAGCACCCACCAGTAGCTGAATAAGCCCCACAATTGCTAAGAGTACCACAGGGCATTATGCACAGAGGCCAAGGGGAGGGAAGGGCACTGGGAGGTGTTGGCCAAAGGCCAGGTGGGCAGGATGGGAAGGTTCCTCAAGGCAGGCAGGCCTGATTGTTCTCTGGATCCTATTAGGGAAAAGGAGACTTAGGTGGCAGCCAGGTGAGGAGAGGTGGGAGGAAGAGAGAAAGAGAGGGCAAGAACCTGAGCTGGCTCCCTGGCAGCCTCTGGGAGCCAGCAGCTACAATTTCACACACCAGCGGATACAGGAATCCAGGAACAAAGGTAGAGGAGGCCTAGTGGTGGCCAGGAGGAAGAAAGCCTGACGGGTGCCACCCAGCAGCCCCACACCCGCCGCACACAAAACCCAGCCCTGCTCCCCTCTGCAGGGTCTGAGCCAAGGAACACTAGCATGGCTTCCCGGCCCAGCCCAGCTCTCAGTGGCTCAAGAAACCAGCGGGGCTTCCTCTCATTGACCTGAGGAGATCACCACTTCTGAGAAACCCTTCCCTGCAAGTAGAGCAACAAAGGATTTTGTCCCCAAGGAGGTGGCTAGCAGGGATCAAGCCCTGTCCATCAATGATTCTGAGAGGGCCTAAGGGGGCAGGGCTGGCAAAGGACACTAGACTATTTACAGCACTCTGGGAGAGCCAGCGACCATCACCTAGTGCCCAGTGAGGTACCTCACTCTCTTTCTTTGTGTATAATCCTGCCAGAAAGCTATCTCTGTCTGAACCTCCCCCAAGAGCTCCCTGGCCCTGGGGTCAGTGGCTATCTAGAAAGCACTAAATTCGGCACAAGCGCTGACTTCATTGAAACCACTACTAGGGGCAGAGTGAGGGGTCCTGCACTGGAGAACGTCAAAGACATTCCATTTCCATCCTTAATTTCAAACCACAGTATGGAGGGTGCAGCAGGTGATCCACTGGATCTCAGGACCAATTTATAGGCTTCATCCAAGGTCTCCACCAGAAACTGAACCAGACTTTCCAACAAGGCCCACATCATGTCTATGGTTTGTGTCTAGTTGTTCTCCCTAAACCTCATACAATCATGGGGCAGGGACTTCTAGAGTTTGAGATTAAATCATGATCCACTGGGATTACGGGTGTGAGTGCTGCTGGGATTATGGCTGTGAGTACTAGATGCAGCCTGGGGAGATAGGCTAAAATCAATTTAAGGGAGGCAGATGTCCTGTCTGCAGCCATTGATGCTGCTACTCCTCCATTTTGCTCTCTGCTCTTTCCTGCCACCATGAAAGGTTGTTCTTTGTCTTGGAGCCAGCTGAGCAAGGACTGAAACCTCCAGTAACCATGAGCTAAGTAAACCTTTCCTTCCTTCATTTTCTCCCAGCAATGAGAGAAAAGTTAACTGAAACATTACCTAAGATGTCAAGTTGCTTGAAGACAATCAAAGATGGAGAAGGGGAGGAAAGTTGGTAATCAGAGGGGAGTGATTATCAAAGTATGTAAGGTGCATGTACGTACAGGCCAATATGAAACCCACCATGGTACTCTGCAGGATTCATATGCATTAACAACATTTTAATCCTAATAAGAGATCAAGCTTCTTGGCATGAAACTGGTCAGAATTTTATCAGTTCAGCCAGGAAGCCCAGGTCAGAAACTCCAACTGGCTGATCATCTGGGTAAAAAAGTGAAAAAATAAGTACTTAACAAGTGAAGTGTCATTGAAAACTTCCTCAGGAGAAAGGAGAAGGAGTAAGAGACTTTACAGGAAAATGATGAACTTCAGACCCTCACATTAGTGAAAAGAAATTAGACGCAGGAGGTACAGCATCACACGGTTTCTCTTCTATGAGAAATCTGAGCTATAAATGAGTGAAATGAAGAAGAGGTGCCAGGAAACGAGAAGAGTGACTCTGGAGTTGGTTGTTGGGGTAATGGGCAAGAGAAGGTCAATGAAAGGAGCAGAAGAGATCAAGATATGCTGCACGCATGCACCAGTTCCCCAAATGAGCAGGAACTCACAACAGAAGGGAGTGCTGTGAACACTGGTTGTGGGTGCCAGCCCCCACACACTGCCATCGGGAATTTACTGCACAGCCTGCAGAGGAAGCACTGATTGCACAGTGCGCCTCCTGTCTGTCTGTGTTCTCCCCAGTGAGGACGGGCTCTGGAGAGCTCTTCTGAGATCCAGAGGGTTGGAGGCCTCTTGGCTCACAAGTACACAGTGGCCAGCTCAGATGAATCTTATAGTGTGCTTTTACACCAATTCATTCACAGTTTCATTAGTTACAGAAAGGCAGAGGAGCAGGCACAGTGATCACATGGTCCAATTGAAGGAACTAAGCTGAGAGAAGTTGGGAGGTGACACAAAGTCACACAGAAACTAAAAGGGAGTGACTGCTTCACAGCCAAGTCTTCTCACTCTGAGACCAGTAAGTCAGGTAAAGTGAACATTGTTATGGTGAACTGAGCCCTGGCGCAAGCGAGAGTAAAGCAACGGGCCCAGCCTTAAGAGGCAGAGTGAAGAAGCAGCTTGAGACTACCAGGCTTTAGGGCCCAGCTCTTACTATCTGCCCACACACTTGTTAAGCATGCAGATTTAACTGTGAGCCTTGGGGCCTGGCCTGTATGCCCTGTTAGCATTCTGGGTCCCAAGCCACAGCCAAGCAGCCTGGAGCCACTTACACAGTTGTTTATCCATCTTATACACACAAGTATGGCTTTCATGTTTTACACCGCACTGTTGCACGCTTAAGAGGCATAGAGATAAACAAAGAAGTCACATGACTGCATCCAGAGGGGCTGGGTGACCTCCCACCAGCACCCTGAGATAAACCAGAACATATATTAAAGTTTTCTTGAATCAGAACAAAATCCTGATGATGTGGTATTCCAAAGCAAACAGCTGACAACTCCACCTGAGGGGTTAGACCTTTGAGGAAAGTTGTCTGGGAAAAGGAATTACTTGATCAGATCCTTGAAGATTCCAAGCTTTTCTGGAGAGAAAGGAATTCTTTTTCTAAATCTGGGAAAAACAAGTAATTAGGTTTATATTTGGCAAGGAGAATGAAGGGAAGGAGGAGGAGGGGGGAAAGAAGGAAGAAAAGAAAAGGAAAGAGGAGGAAAGATATTTTGCATCTCTCTTCATTCGTGGAGTAAGGGCAGAATGTCAACTTCCTGGGCTTTGCAAGCTTCCTGGGGCTTTGGTGGACCACACTGCAGGATGTGTCAGGGTGCTCCATGGAGCTATACCCTTGAGATTTATGTCTGGGCATTTGTCTCATCTGCTCGGGTGCTGTTCCCTGCCCTTTCTAGTTGCCATGAATGAAGCATTTCTTTTTTTTTTTTTTTTTTTTTGGTGGTACTGGAGATTGAACACAGGACCTTATGCTTGCCAGGCAAGCACTTACTCTACTGAGCTATCTCTACAGCCCAGCATTTCTGTTCTGCCTGGCTCTCCACTACGATATTCCCACCTTGGAGCCAGCTAATGATGGACTGAATCCCCCGGAACCAGGGGCCAAGTAAGCCTCCCCTCCTTTAAGTGATGGGCATCAGATCCTGTGTCCCAACAGCGGGAAGCAAATATAGTACTCAAGACTCTGCCCTTCAGTGCGGTCAGGGGTCAGGACCAAAGCAGTACATGTTACACCACCTCTGATCCCTCACTTAATGGCTGACAAATCATATGGCCACTTGATAATTCCTGCAGGTCCTGAAGAGAGATGAAAACCATGAGGGCACCCAAATGCCCCAGTCACTCCACTGAACCTGACTGGTAGGAGGCAGCCCAGCCCTGCAGCAGGGTCAGCAGGACCACTTGGGTCACCGCCCCAGAAGGAAATCATAAAAGCCTACTCCCGAGTGCCACTGGGATTCTGTTGTTTGTTACATGGCTTACTGTGGCAGTAAGTGACAGACTGAGCAGATCCAACTATCTGCAGGATGAGAACAACAGGGACATCCTAGGGCTCCAGGGAAGTAAGCAGTGCACTCGGGACAGTAGTAGGTCCCACCATCTTCAGGAACAGGTCTGCCATGGTCTGGACACAGTCTCTGCTCCTGTCCTGAGGAACCAGACCAATGCTCATAAGACAGCAAGCTTGGGAGTACCTGCCACCTCTCCTTGTGCTGTGGCCTCAGACAGCCCAGCAGCCTGGTGCCATCACACAGCTGGTGGCATGTGACAGCCTCTACACTCACCCACTCCTCCTCAAATCTGGCCTTGTACTCAATAGCATGGCTGAGTAGGCCTCAGATTTTAAAACTACTCACCTTGGCAGACCTGCTCTAAGCAATGAATTCAACAATCCCAAGAAAACAGACTGACGTACAAGAGAACCTTTACTACCATCCTCATGGTCATCTGGCATCATGGAAGCTGTCTTCAATAGGGCAATAAGCAAAACAATGTACCACTCACAGAAAGAGTGGGGGACATGCACAGCATGGCAGCACTCACTAGGAGACCATGAGGGCTGAATTCTGCATTCTCTTGGTTGATCTGTAAGATCTTGAGGGAGTTACCCTACCTTTCTATCTCACCAGGAAAGTGGGGACAATGCTATGACCTAACTATGGGTCAAAATAATGAGTGTCTGGCAGATAACACTGCTAAGTGAGTCTTAGCTGCTCTTGCTACTTTTACACTTATACCATAGGTGACTTAAATGCACTAACTCACCTCATTCTCAGAAGAGTATTAGGTAGACTTAAGGACTTAAGGACTTATTGGCCTGCTTAGGCCAATGCAACATGGAAGAAAGATGAGGCTCAGAAGGGTGAAAGATCCCACCTAGCTCTCAGGTTGATACTTGGCTGCAATATGCAATGCCCCACATCTGAGAAGACGCAAAGATGCCTGTAAGCCATCCGGCCACCACACCAGAAGTAGGGATCCAGTGGAGCAGCCCTCTGGCCATTTCTGGGTCATTCTCCTGGTATGCATGCTCCGCTCTGCAACTTTTGTGTCCCACAGTATACTTGGCTGGCAGGTGGCCCCTGTGGGTATCAAAGGCACCGCTGGCAGCTGACACAAAGGGGCAGCGGTGCCAAGGGTTCCTGCCTCGCCAGCCACCAGCCACCCGCCTGGCCGCACCGGCAACTCATAGGGTGGGGCCCAGCCTGATAACTGCTCCAGGTGCTGCTTAACCTGGGCCATCTGATCTGTCCCGGAATAGCCCAGGCGTGCCAACCCCAGGTGTGCCAACCCCAGGTGTGCCAAGCAGGGGCAGATGTCCAAGTGCTGCTGGACCAACGGCAGCAGGCAGAGTGCTGCCAACATGGTATGTCCAGGGAGCTTCGCCTCTGGGAGATAAAAGAGGGCAGGAAGACCAGAGTGGGGACCACAGCCTGCAGCTGCAAGTCGAGCCCAATCCCAAGATCATTTGTGGAATACCTGCTCCAGGGCGGAGTGGAGTTGGGCCCCGGCCTTGCAGGGCACACAAGCTAAGGAGGGGCCCCTGGTATGGCACAGGGAACGCTATCAGGGCTTTGAGAAGAAAGGGAATTTAATTTCCTGTGCTCACTCACTCAAAAACTATCAGCAGGACACTCACTTAATGGCAGATGCAGGGAGACAGCAGCGATGGGGAGGAGGAACACACAGCCCTGCTTTCACAGGACTTCTTGATGAGTCTGTCCCTGGAAAGACAGAGGCCTCCCTGGAGATGGTGGCTTCTGTGCCCAAGCACCTGGGTGATGGGGAGGCCAAGTCACATTGCTTCTTCATGTGACTTCCACCTCATCTGTAAGCTGGGTGCTGCATATCAGTAGCATGGTATGCTAAGGACCTTGTACTTTACCATGCAGAAAAGCTTCCAAGGAAGACAAAAATTGACCTCAGGTTAAGTGGCAAAAACTGGTTACTATGACCATAGGAACCTATCTGTTCTTTATGGCTTTCCAAATAGTGCATAAGGGGCATCTAATACAAAATGAAATATACACAACAAGCATTATATGTGTGCATGGATAAGTGGTAATAAGCATATAAAATACACATGGCTTACATACTGGCTAACCAAGGTGCCTTTGTGTGCTCCTAACTGTACTTATCAGTAGAACAATAAGCATTTTTTAGGTTCCTTTAGCATATTTGAGTTCATTATACATTAAGCATTAAAAAAAAAAAAAAAGAAAAGAAAAAAGAACAGAGGGAAGCAGGTGGAACAGAAACAGGCAGATGAACAGAGGCACCAGGAGCCCAGCTGGGCTCCCAGACCAGCTGCCTCCTGTTCTGCCGGGTGTGCAGATGCCCCTCAGCCACTAGGATGAGGTCCCATGACCCCGCAGCTGGTATCGAGGGACCATTTCCAACACACTCACTCACAGCGCTTCCTTATCTCTCGCTGGACAGCCATGAACGGAGTGCCCTATTTTCTCTACTTATAAAAGAGGCAGGCAGCAGGTAGGTCCCAGAGCTATGATAGCAGTGTGACAGAGGCCCTTGGTGCCAGTCGGAATTTGCGACCAGAGCCCTTTCCCTCCATCTTTTCTGCCTCTCCTCAGAGTGCTTTGGGCCACAGGGTTTCCGAATAGGGATAGGGGCTGTGGGCTGCAGGACTGGGAGAACAGTGAGGGAAGGAGAAGCCTGAGAAGTGAACAGCCCCGCCCGGCCCACAGCTCCAGAAGCCATGTCCACAACAGTCCAGGCTTACATCCGGGCACCTCTGTCCCCTTGTGAACGGGCCTTGGTTCAGCCGAGTCTTGGCAGAGCAGGAAGCAGCTGCCAGGGCCCTGGCACCAGCACCCTGCCTCGTGCGCCTGGCCAGCTCTGTTGGCTGCCTGTCAAGGCTTCAAAGGAGGGCATGAAGCAGGCCAGGCGACCAGGCTGGACAGGTCTGCCTGAAAGTGAGCTGGGGAAACAAAAGGAGGCCGTTATGGGCAGAGCTGGCGGGAGCCCATGGCGGGACGAAGGGCGGGAAGTGGTGGCGGCACCGGGAGGTTGGGAGAGAACTGCAGTGTGGGCAGCACGGGGATACCAGCCCCTGCATGAGGAGGACAGGGAGCCTTCAGGAGGCAACAGATGGGCCCCTGGGCACTGAGGAAGCCGCGGCAGCCCAGAAGAGAGCAGGCCTTCTGCCTGCGAGAACTGAAGGGACTCAGTCACGTGTCTGTGTTTCACAAATCACTCTCATGCTTCTCCCCGTACACGCATCATGAGCTCGACACTTGTGGCACTCAGGGCTCTGCTAGAAGCACAGCAGGCCCTGCTTGGGGCCAGCACAGATGTTCAGCGGCCCGAGCCTAGACAGGCAGGCCCCCAGGGTCTCTCCAGGATGAAGATGCAATGGGGCCCCATGCCACAGGCGCTAGGCAGCAGCTGAGGCTCCCCTCTTGACTCCACTGCTGACTGTGTCCCCAGATGTGTGATGTGAAACAGCTGTTGGCTAAGCAATAGCCTACAACTTCTGTCTGGACCCAATGTACCTCTTTCTCTGGTTCCACACCAGGTTGAAGCCAGAGACCACATCCTGACCCTGCTCTGGGGTCCTTGGATTCTTCCCTGAGATGACACAGATGGACAAAGTCCATGGACTGGGACAGTGCACAGGAGCATACAAGAAGGCTCCTACAGGTGGCAGAGCTCAGAAAGCCACAGGAAAGCAGAGGCAGGGAGGGGAGGTGGAGGACAGGAGCTGAGCTGAGCCTGGCAGGAAGGCACCCAGCGCCATCCTCAAGCTGTGCTGTTCATGAACAAGGCAGCTACACTCTGGAGCCCTTGCTGTTGGAAAAAAAATGGAGGACTGGAGCAAAGGACTGGAAAAAACTTTGTCTCTGCAGTACCATGATTCCAGCTGGTGGGTAGTGAGGAACTTGGTGGGGGAGACTTACACTGGGGCTTTCAGACCCCTGTAACAGCCCATCCAGCCCCTGAGGCAGCTCACTTCAACCCCCAACACAGTGGCTCAAGAGAAGGTGGCACCACGCAAGGAGGAAGGGCTGAAGGTGAGGTCCAGAAAGGCTATGTCACCCCTGTGAGCCATGGTGCAAGAGGGGGCAACACCAGGCTCAGGGGGCTTTGCGAGGCTTGGGAAATGCAGAAAAGCAGAGCTGAAGCCTCAGCAGAAACCTCAGGTGTCCTCTACCACCAGCCTCTCCAAGACAGAGTTAGAAAGAAGCTGCTACCAAGAGAGGACACCAGCCTCCTGGCTGCTCTTTGGTTCCCCACTCTGTGCAGTGGTTCTAGCTTCCTGGTATGAGGCACCCCACCTGGAAAATGGGGCTACTGGGAGCACTCTGCCCCCTGCGCAGAAGCAACTCTACTGGATGTGAAGGGGCTTTGCCTCCCAAAGCCTAGCCTCTGCTTTACCAAGGTAGCAAAGGCCTTAGAATGCTGCGCTGCAGCCTGGTCCTAACAGAGAGTCATGCGGTGATCCTGGGTGATGCTAAGTCATCCGTAATGTCCACCTGAACCCAAAACAGGCAGAGTGGTGCCAGAGGCTCCTCCACAATTCCAATCAATATTTTAGACACCATAAAAACGGTCTGAGAAAGGTGTACTGGGGCCACTGGGTCCTCTCTGTCTCCAAAGCTGCTGCTGCCTGAGGCAGGGTCCTGGGTGGGCTACTTGCCACGTTCACACTGTGCAAACCAAGGGATTGTCCCTGATCCCCTAGGTGGCATCAGCTGGTGGCCAGGTTTTCACTGACTGTTAGATAGCTGAGGAGAGGTACAAAGAGGACAGGTGGCAGATCCCGCACTGGCCACTGGCCCCCAAGGTCTGAAGTGCCCAGGGTCCAACAGAAAGCATCCTGTTGTTTCACCCCAACTGGCCCAGCAAACACATGAAGGTGGCAGGTGCCCAGGGCTGCCAGCCAAGCAAGGCTCCTGCCCAGCCAGCTCCAGCAAAAGCGGAAGCCCTCAAACCTCCTGGCATTGTCCCCGTTCCCACTCTCTGAGCTGGCAAGCAGGAGTAAGGACAGGTCAGGGGCAGGTGGCAGGACTGGGGCTTCCCTCCTCAGCTCCCTTGATTTCCGTCCCTGTTCCAGTCCACTGACGCATGCTATTCGTCCTGACACACACCCTCCTACCTAAGCCTGGCTCTCAGAAAAGCAGCCTGAGAGCACCAAGAAACTCAGAATGGACAGTGTGCCCACATGGATGGAGGCCAGGAACCACTAAAGCACTCCCAGAAAATATCCAGGTCCTTTGTTGGTGCCCACTCACCCATGAGGCCTCAGAGTCACCCCCACAGCACTAAAGCCAATGTCGAGCAACCTGGTCACACTGGCGACTGTGTAGTCTAGGCTGGCCACTTACCTCCAGCAGACAAAATTCCCACTCAGCTCCTAAGAGGGTCTGGCCTGGCTGCTGGCTAGGCTTCCTGAAGGCCAGGAGGAGCTTGAAAAGGCTGCTCTTCGCGCCCACGTGGACCTCAAAGCTCATGTGGCTCCCTTCTTAGCCCAAGTCTCTGCTCCCTCCTTTCCTGTCTGAACTGTTTCTACCTCAAGATCAGTTCCTCCCTGCAGAACCAAATGAACACTGACAAGAAGTGCCTGGTACAGAACAACCACCTGAATGTGAGCACCACTCACTCTCTAGCTCACTCCCCATGCTAAACTCCCAAACTGATACCTACATCAAACTGCATTTCCTTGAGAAATGTAACAGGCTGGCTCTGTGAAGTATTCAGGAGAACAAGTAAGCCACGGACCCACTGGCTTCACGCATAAATCTGGGACTGATTTCTTAGCCTTCAATCCCCTATCTGTTAGTCTTTCTCCATTAAATGGCATTTCTGCCTTTGTTTGACACCTAGTAAAGGGGGAAAAAGCAGTGACCCCACACAGAGATGCTCTAAGCAGAGTGAATGGGTGTTATGTCAGGCAGAATTGCAGAGGAGTCACACACTTACCCTTATTAGATCACTCAGTGATCTAACATCATTCAACATAAGTTTGAAGAACTGGGCAGTGCATACAGCATGGTCCTGACCTTACAGAATTCAAGCCATCCAATAATTATGGCTGATATTACTGCTGTATCAATCACCAAAGCAATGCTATATAACAACAAAGCCTCAGTGGCATAAGTGTCAGGTGTCACTCACTGAGTGGTCAGACAGGCAGCTTGGATGACCTTTGCTAGACTCCCGCTGAGAGCTAGAACACACCTCGCTGTCCACTTGTCTGAGACAGTCTCCCCTGAGATGACCAGATGCACCTTCCTGGTTACATAGAGCATACCAATCACCCCTCTGCTGAAATGCGTGGGAAATCCCAGAAATCTCCCCTTTTTGCTGTTGGAAGATGTTCAACGATGCAAACAGAGCACTTTTCCCTAGCTCAGCTGGAAATAATTCCACTCACAGCCCCTTAGATAAAGTCTAGTGAATCATGTGAAAGTGCCTGAGCAAGATTCAAGAATAAGTGACAAAATAGGGTCATTTCTGTCATCAACTCACCGCCCCACTTTACAGGATGGAGACAGTAGGTCCCACCATGTTCTGTAACTAAAGAAAAGCTACAGAACTGAAAGTCAGAATCAAGATTTGAACTCAGGTTTTATCAGTGCTGGAGTTTGAGCCCAAGTTTCTGTGTGTACTAAGCATACACTTTACTACTGAGCTATACGACTTGCTTGGTAGTATAGTAAAGTATATAATTTATACAGAGCCCTGGCTGCTGCTATTTTGGGATCAACTGCCAGCGTTGGGGTCAAGGATATTATTGCTGCTTCTGTTGTGACCAGCAAACTAACCAACATGCCCAAGAGACTACCGACCTCTTTCTCTCTCCCTCCATCTCTCAGGGTGACTTCAGGGTTTAGGTGAGGGCGTGCAAGTTGTGAAGTGTTCCCACTCCCACAGGGAAGCAGTCAAACATGCATGTAACATACAGATACACACACGTACGCATGCATGCACACACGTGCATGCACGCTCACACAAAGCGAGGTCAGTGGGTCAGTGACAACAGTACCTACTAACTATATGGCACATCACAACGGCAAAGGCTGCTGTAAGCATGTGCACACGTACGACCTCACCTAAACCCTGAAGTCTCCTTGAGAGATGGAGGGAGAGAGAAAGAGGTCGGTAGACTCTTGAACACGTTGATTAGTCTGTTGGCTACAACAGAAGCAGCAATATCCTTGATTCCCAATGCTGGCAGTTGATCCCAGATTTTGGCCCTATTGTGGAATTCTTTGTTGCATGTTAGGAATAAATGGGGTGTCAACCACCAGGGAAATTCCCACCTGGCCCTGGCCAAAAGCCAGCACAAGCTCCAGCCTTCCACAGCTCTCCATTCCCCACTTCAGAATGGGGCAAGTAGTACTGGAAGAGAAAGCTGGAGCTGCCCAGAAGCCCTGTTTGGGAGAGTGCCTACGAATTAAGCAGTTCCCCAGAAAGGAATGCAACCTTCTTTGTATTTCCAAGCTCCATAAACCCAGGGTAAAGTTCAGGCAAAGACTCCACGTTAATCAATCCACTCCCACCCTCTCCCACCCCCGATGTTCTGGTTCCCCTGGGGATAAGGGAGCACAGCACGTAGTGAATGACTCCCATGTGCTCTGCAGTGCCCTGGGCCGAGACAAAGCACAGGGCACAGCAGCTGCCGCTGCAGCCCTGGGCAGGCCCCCAGGAGATCACGCTGCAGTAAATTCCTCAGGTGGCAATGCAGGTATTTCCCAGGTCATACTTTGAACCCTTTGTCCCAGAACAGAGGAAGGAACCCAGCTGTGAAATCGCTCCATTCCTCACAGAGACCCTGCATGCCCAAAGTTGTGAAGTGCTCCCACTCCCACAGGGAAGCAGCCAAATGTGCATGTACACACACACACACACACACACGCACGCACGCACGCACACACGCACGCATGCACATACATGCGCTCGCGCAAAGAGAGGTCAGTGACAACAGTATCTACTAACTATACGGCACACCACAACAGCAAGTGCTGCTATAAGCATGTGCACACACATTACCTCACATAAACCCTGAAGTCACCCTGAGAGAGATGGAGGGAGAGAGAAAAAGGTCAGTAGTCTTTTCTCAGGTGAGACAGAAGGCAGTGAAGCTAAAGGCTCCTAAGCCAGGTTGTGGCCACGCTGAGGGCTCCGGCTGCATTTCCAGCTCTCTATGAGCAGCACTGATTCTATAAGGGGCGCTGCCTGCTGCTGGCGATCTTGAAAGATGAGCATCAAGTGCAGCTTGCACACAGCCTCGCGACCTCAGGGTCCAGCTCTGGGATCAGGACCTGTTCACACTGACGTCTTTTCAGTGCAAATACCTCAGTCTCGTCTGAGGAAACTTCTGGTTTCCTTCTCTGCCTGCTCACCCCTACTCATCTAACCAGCTGCAGAGCTGCCATCTTCAGAGGCGCCACTGAGAAGGCAGCCGTGCTCTCCCTGCTTCCAGGCCTTCAGACCTTGCTGGAACTTCTGTCTACTTCTGACAAGGAACAGAAAGAGCCCCAGAGAGGCTGAGGAACTTGTCCAGGGCCACAGAGTCAGAAACCCAGGCCTGCATTTGAACTGCAGCCCTGTCTGATGTGGAGCGCCAGCTCTCATTCTTCTGTAATGTGTGACTCACAGCACTGTGTCAAAGCACTTGGGGATTTGAAGGAAAGTCAACAACCAGGCAGAAAACGGATGATTGTCTTCACTTGAGGGAAAGGTCCTCTCTGTGTCGTTACTGAAGTCATGCAGTACAGGGAGGTAGGGAGGCCAGGGAATGGGAAACGCTCATTTTCCCGGCAGAAAGGCATCTCCTATCAGAGAGCCGTAGGCTGGTGGGTGGGACAAGAACATTCTGTATCTCGGATGTTTCTGAAGTTGAATAACCAATTCTCGTCACAGTTCCCCCTGAGTCTCCAGGGTGCTGAAGATGAGGCCCAGGACTCCCTCTGCGCATGTGTGTCTCCAGCGGCTCCATGAAGATGCCCCGCCCACCCAAGCCCCTCCCACCTTGGCTCAGCCAGTGTTCTTGAGGCACATCTTAGGGCAGGGAAGGCTGCGGGGACCATCCCTGCCCAGGGAGCCAGGGTGGCCCCGCGAGTGCACTGACCCAATCTGCAGAAGTCTGCTGTAGATGCAGCTTCCGAGGACAGGCTGGCCCTCCAGCCAGCAGCCTCAGCACAGACTGGAGAACTTTTCAAGGGTGTAACAGGGAAAGGGTTTCCCCTCCCGACTCCATATTTCTTAGCTTGGGAAAAGCAGAAGAGAGGAAATGGGTCTCCTTATCACAGCTGAGGACAAACATTCACAGAGGGCAAAGCTACAAAGCAAAATCAAAATTGTAAAGAATATACGGTGCCTAATTCTCAACTCAAGCCTCATTTCCAAGATGGGCTGTGTGGTCAGCCTTCTGGCAGGGGAGCAGCGCACAGGGTGGGAGGGACTCGGGTGGATGGTGAAAGAACACACTGGTGGCAGTACAGGAAGTGGTACCTGTGCGTGTAGAACCAAATCTTCAGGGGATGGAAGCTGTACTCTGCTACCAACTAGCTGTGCAAGGCTGAGTAAACCACTTCACCTCTTGCGCTCCAGTTTCCTCATCCGTAGCACTCAGTTACTGATGATCCAATGTCAGAAAGCGTTCTGGGGAATAAATATCCTAACTGACAAGTGATTGCAGGTGCTCATTACGTGTTAGCAATTAGCACAACAGCAACGCGATAGACTTACTGTCACATAAAGGAAAGCATCTGCTAGTATTTGGGCCATCTTCCAATTCAGCATAAGCAACCCCTACACACAGAAATGCTGCAAGAGGAAGGGGGGCTAACATTAATGAGTTGTCTTTTTCAAGTACCTAGGGGCATCCATTACAAAATGTGGCAAAAAGAATTCAAGAAATACTCATTAAAGAGCTAGTTCGTGAATGACTATAGGTACTATCCGTAACGCAGTAAAGGGGCATGCGAGCTTGTTGAATCCTCCCTCCTATGGGATGCCCCCTGGTCAGCCCGTGAGCACAGGTGGGCAGTGCCAGCACAGCTAAGCACCTCATCGTATGGAGCCATGGAGGAAAACGCCCTCCTCAGGGTACTTGTTAGGGAGATGGACCTTCGGCATCACACACCTCGAGGGTTGCATCTCTAGGGCTTCTAGGAAGGCTGCTAGGACTTGATGGCACATGTACACTGGTCCCCTGACACCATTTCTTCCACATTTCTTCCACAAGGCAGGAGGCAGGGCATATCAGGATAATTCAAAAGAATGCGCAACCCAGATTCCTTTACATACACAGTTGAGAGTAGGGTTTGTGCTCCCATGAGAATCTAATGCCCTGCTGATCTGAGAGGACTGCTCAGGCAGTAAAGCAAACGGGGGGGGGGCACCCTGAATGCTTACTCCTGCTACACAGCCCAGGTCCTAACACCTTATGGACCAGGATCTGTCCATGGCCCAGCAGCTGGGAATCCATGCCTTGCAGGACTTACTAAGAACCCTGTGGCTGAGAAGTGTTGGAGTGCTGGGGACAACAGAAGAAGTCAAATGCCTAAGAGGATTCTTCCGTGCTCCCATCCCTATGAAAGGCCAAGGATTTTAGGCTGCCAGATTTTCATTTATTTCACTGACAACAGGCAAAAGGTAGGATGCCTGTCACAGAGGAGTGAGTGCTGAGGACAGACATGCAGTGAGAAAGACAGCCCTGTACTGAGTGAAAGACAGCCAGGAAGAAGGGTCAAGAGCTGGGGAGACCCTCAGGGAAGCTACAGAAATATCCAGGGTATCTGTGCTAAGGTCTATGGAGCAGGGGTAAAATCTACCCAGTGATGACTACTGATGGGAAGGGGAGAAGAAGGTAAAAACTGTTTACACTGAGATCCAGGGAAAGCTTGGCTGGAGAATGAGGGTCCTCTGCAAGCAAGAAAAGACCCTGAAAGAGAAGGGCCCAGCACCATTGCTCCTAGTCACTAGGATCCTGTGTCTATTTTCTACTGACACTGCAACAAATTAACACCAATTTAGGGCTTACAAGATCATCTCTAGGTTCTGGCCACCGGTGGGTTAGCTGGCTTCTCTCAACAGGCTCTGGGCAGGGTCTCTTCAAGCCTATTTTTGTTATTGCCACTTCGGTTCCCTGAGGTGACACATAGGAGATCCTGCTTCTGTACTGGTCACTTAGAACCCAGAGGCCTCCCTCTAGTCCATTCCTGTGTGGCCAATGTGACAGACCCAAGCACAGAGCATCGAATCTCTGCACATTCAGAATCTCCTAGAATCTTCTCTGTGTCTCTGATCCAATTAGGAAAGTTCTTTGCATTAGGGGGTCCATGTGGTTAGACTTGGTCTACCTGGTTAATTTAGCATAATCTCATTAAAAGTCAACTGATCAAAAGTAACCTTCATGATATGCACAAAGTTGTCCTTGCATGCAAAGTAACATTCATAAGAATAATACCAGGGCTGAACTGGAGGTGGATGGCTCTCGGGCCACTGGATTCCACACTGTGATGGCTAAGGTGTGCCCAGAGGGAGCCTGGTTTCTAAAGACACAGAGAGAGTGAATATGGGGCTTTGAGAGCAGGAACATCTCAGGAAAGGTTTGCCATAAGAATGAGGCTCTGTCCTGAATTCTGACAATAAGGAGAAAGGGGAGGAGGGAGAGAACATCTGCAGACTTCGCAGGTCCACAGGGAGCTTAGAGGAGGCCAGATGCAGACAGCACTGCAGTAGGCAGGCCCCAAGTGCCACAGACACCTGTCATCCTCCCCATCATGCCCCTCCCCAAGCTCTTCAGGACCAGAGCTGTGTACCTCCATGGATGTCCTACTGTGAGAAAAAAAAGAAGACCTGCATGGCCTGGTGCTGGAGATTCTGACACAGGAAATGGGAATGGCTTGCTGACTAATCCAGTGATGGGTTTCCAATTCCACAGGAGGAGCAGGGAAATGGAAGAGGAGGAAGCAGAAGGAGATGAGGAGGAGGAAGGCAATGAAGGAGGAAGAAAAAGAAAGGAGGAGCAGAGGGAAGAAGAGGAGGAGGAGGAAGAAGAAAACTAACAGTAGTAGTAGAGGAAACAGAAGCACAAGCAGCAGCCAACAGATGTATGAGCCAGTCCAGACTTGAGAAATGTGAAATATTTGAATGTTAAATATCCAAGCACTTAGGCAATAAGGTCTTAACCCTCAGGATTTCACCCCGCTAAGGCATTGAGCACTGTAGTGGGTTCACAGAAATTGACAGCAGGGGCTGTTTCAAAAATGGTGCAGCAATGGCAGTTCTTAATGCTTGCTGTGTCTTCAAGACCTAAGAAAGAACACAGGACAAAGCCCTGCTGCTGCTCTCCCATCCCCATGGCAGCCTTCCTGGAAGGCAGCGCAGCATCCTGACTGTGAGCCTGGAGACAGGTCACTCACCACTGACTGTGCTGCCAGCTGTTCCTAAGGTTAGGCTCACGTCAGGGACCGGCCTTCCCCATCTGGAGTCTTGGACACAGGGCCCAGCTGCTAAACTCATTATGAATCAGACCCAGTCATCCAGGAACAAGAGTGCTCTTTGGGACCTAGCCTCCCTCCTCTTGTCAGATCCAAGGAATTCTGTTCTATGTCGAGAAAAGCCAGTGGGTTCCAGACAGCAGCTTTGGACATACAGCTTTGTCTTCTGGGAAGCACTCTCTCTCTCTCTCTCTCTCTCTCCACCCAGCCCTAGAGCTGTCTGTGCACTGGTGCCATCTCGGAAGGAGGCTGGGCACAAGTTACAGACAGAAAAGGTGACTCTCAGGAAGCACCCCCCACCTGACTCCAGCTTGCACTGCTGTTGCTCCTGGAATATGCTGGCATCCATCGTCCTGGCTTTTCTCCAGATTACCCTGCCCCTGTGGCTGCTCAGCACAACAGATATTCAAAGTGTCACTGAATGTTGCAGTGGAGATGCTGTTACTGTGACAATGAAGACACTAGCCCACAAAGCCAGAAGATGCTGTCACAGGTAGTGGAGGTGATGGGCTCAGAGCCAGGGGTCTCTGCAGCCTGAGGACAGAAATGGAATGGCTGCCCATTCTTCTGAGTGAGTGGTCACTGACTTGCTGCCCAGATGACTGGCACAGGGCAGCTAAGCAGGATATGTCTGCCAAGCTGTGGGTGCATGCGACCTGGGGTGGCATCTTTGTCTTTTTTTTTAATGTCATCATGCCACCTGTACAATTTCCATGCTGCATTTCCTCCACAACATTGCCATTTTAACTGTCTTTCTCATGTCCATGTGAATCAAGAATGAGCTCTCTACATGTGCTATTGTGCCTTCACCTATTCCCCTAATACGGGACTAAATCTACTTCAGACTCTTCATGGTCACGAACACCACTGCAACCAACATTCTTGTGCAAATGCATAGTGGGATTCTGCAGAGTATTTCACGGCAGACCTATGCACTCAGAGATGGTTCCAAACTCTCAGGATGCAGGAGCCACCCTGCAAACCCACCCAGTCCTGGGGAACGCAGCACTCGAATGTGGCCAGGAGTGCTCTAGAGTCAGAGCTTACATCGTGACAGTTGACAGGCTGAAGGTGGCTGTCAACATGCACAAGACAGTTGATGTCCAGGTCCTATTCATGTGTGTTTAAAATATGAGGACACAGCTAACTGTGTCAGCTATACAGACAACAACATTCTGGTTGTCCAGTGAGCATCAGTGTCTGTTGTCATGGTGACCTAGCATCCATTCTCTATCGTTCGTGAGCACACTGAGAAGGTCTTTGGTAGGGAGACACAGGACACAGTGCTTGGAAATACAGTGCCCTGGGTCTGGATGAGGTCCATGTGACCAGCACAAGCCTCCCTCGGTCCTTCCAGAGTCTGTGCTTTACCATGTGGGGATCTCAGAGACCACTACTAGAATTCTCTACCGTCCTCTGATCTGAGCAGCATGCTGCTGACCTAGGAAAGCTGGAGCACTTGTCCACAGCTAGACTGCAAATCTCCAAGGCTCCAGGGAGGGGCAGAGCCAGGTGGTTTTTTGACCAAGATACGTCTGCCATGTGTCATTTGAGTCATGAACTTTCATGGATACAAATGGACCTCGTATTATGCATATTCGTAGATTGAACAAATAGCAGAAATAGCTCAGGCATCCGCTGGACAGAGTCACAGTGGTGTTGCTGCTGCACATGCACTGTGCTGGGCACAATGTACAGAAGGCCAGCACTCAGTCAGAACCCAGGATGTTTAGAAGCAAGAGGAAAAGCAGAGGTGATGTATACAGGGGTGCTAGGAAGTACAAAGCGACGCATGTTGTGCATTTGTGTCAAAATTTGTAAAACTCGCTGGAATTATGAATGAAACTGGCTTATAAATGAATGTAATATACAAATGTTCTCCTGGAATGGAACTCGTTCATAAGTCCCAGGCTTACTGTACTTAATTATAGGACAACAGAAATGGATCCTATAGCTGTGTGCACCTACATGGGACTATTTATGTGGCATTTGTGAAACCTTTGTTTCCTGAGATCTTAGGTGAATATTAAATTCCATTTGTTAATTTTTTGGAATAACTTGTATCTCCCTTAATTAGTAAATGCCCCTACCTAATGTCGAAGGCTGAAGCTGGTAGCCTACACAGCCTTCAGTCCAAATCTAGACACCATGTGCTCTTGTTTGGCCTATGAGCTAAACAGTCATGTACATGCACACATACACACATATTTGGGGGGAAATATCAACAAAAGAGTTATATTTTGTGGCTTGGGAAAAGTATATGAAATTCAAATTTTGGAACATAAATGTAAAACTTTTACTGTAGCAGAGCTGTGTTACATATCTTCTGTGGCTACTTTTGTGCTATGTGGTGGGGTTGAGTAGCTGCCATGGACACCGTGGCTGGTGAAGTGACTCAGGCTCTGTCACTTACATAGAAAAGAGGACAAGCCTTACTCAAAGGCATCACCTGCTCTGGAAAGAGCCACATGGACAGATGTGGTGGTTCCACTGGTGCTTGACCAAGATGTAGAGTCTACCCTCCTTACTTAAGGACCTTCTATCTACAGGTTTGCCTACTGGCTGAAATTGATGTGTGATCCCAAAATCAAAAGTCATGGTGATTTCACACTCATGTGTTCATCTGAAGAGTAGCAAAAGCTGTGATTCGTCAACATACTATTCCCAGTGGAGGTAAAACAAGGCCACACTGTTTATCATTTGGAGGTTTATACTTTAAGAATTCTTCCATGATCTATTCAGTAAGTGTTGTGGTCCAAGGCTAAATGTCCCCCAAAAGCCTCATGCACTCACAGGTGGGCTTTTCAGAGACTTGACCCACAGTGTGTGACCCTGGGAATGAAGGTGTATGGTACTGCCTTAGTCCACAGACTGCATTAGTGTAGTTCTGGAGGTGGGTCCCAGGAAGCCGAGCCCTGGGTGTGAGTGGCACACTCCAACAGGTCTATAGCCTGCACAGACTATGAAAGGAAAGAAGCAAGGTAGGCGGGTTGTTTTTCCGTCTGCTCTGCCATAGACTGTTCTCTGTGATCCCTCTCATCCATTCCACCCTGCCTTGGAGCCAATCAACTATGGGCTGAAACCTTCATAAACTGAGAGCTAAGTACACCTTTCCTTCTTTAGCTTGTGGATGCTAGGCATTTTGTTCAAGCAACAAAAATGTAACCAGCCAGGTGGTAGCATATGTCTACGATCGCAGCATTCAAGAAGCTGAAGCAGGAGGATCATTGGAGAACAACCTGGACCACATACTGAGTTTAAGCCCAACCTGAACTACATAGCAAGATCTTACCTCAAAAAAAAAAAAGAAAGAAAGAAAATGAAAATGAAAATGAAAACGTAACCAAGAGGCAACACCCATTTTTAGGGTCTCTCAGTAACGCACTTGCTACTCGCTACAACTCCCAAGTGGTAGCGTGAGAGGCTGCCCAGGACATCTCAGCACGGAAGGCTACGATGTGCCTTTCAGAGGACATCACTGTGACAGCAGCTTAGCTCAGGCCAGAGTTGGTACCACTGCAGCAGTAAGTGCTAGGACAAGGAGTCAACAGTGGATATTAATGAAAAGGTTAACACATGAAACAGGTGAAACACTGCAGGACTAACAGAAATTTTACGACCCAAGTTTCAAGGAAACAAACCCTTGTGTTTCTCCTTAGACAATGAGTGCACACTGATTACTTCAGCATTTTCAGCAACTGTAAGATGTAAGTGGGAAACAGAGTACAGACTGTTTGTGCTGCCATAATCTACCCTACCACCCCAGCCCTTGACAAACGGTGAGGTCCTTGGGGACACAGACTGCAGCTAGCTCTTATCTGCCTCTAGAGCTTGCACAAGAGCACTGGGAGCAAAGCATGGCCCTGCTTCGTGCACTGCAAGTGGCAGAGGCAGCACCAGGCAACAGCCTCCCTCCTTTTCCTATCCAGGGCCCACTGTGGGGTCTCTGAAAACTATCTCCTATTACCTCAGGACCTCTTCTCTACAATGGGACTCACTAAACTAAAGCAAGCGAGCACCTGGCTCCTGGACCCTGCCCCCAAACAGGTCTGTAAATGCTATTATTGGAGGAAACTACCAAAGGGCAGGCCTTTTTATCCTTCAGAAGATTTTCACTGGATCTAAGCTCATTACCAAAAATCTCTTGCACAACAAACCAAAGACCTCCTGTAGATTCTACTCATTTCTTGGGAGAAACACTTTAAAGGGAGGCAAGCAGTCATACAACCCAGAAGGAAGCATTGTAAAGCCACCATTAATCAACAGTTTTGGAAAAGAACTATGTCATGCCCGGTAAGGAAGGCGGTCTCATTCAGTGTACTCCAAAATGTCAAAATGACATCAATTCCATTTACAAATTAGCTTATAAAGAAAAATATAGACACAAAAAGTTGATACTTACAAGGTGAAGCTACATTAGGAGAGAATATTTTTAAAAATCTATAATCACAATATTATAGATTATAATAAAATTATAACTTTATTAGAATAATATATCACAAGGTCATAGTTGGTGGCACACAGTAGGGTATGTTTACAACCCAACCTCACTAATTTGCACAACACAAAAGTAAGGCTTATGGCCAAGAGTGGTTGCCATCTCCCTTCCAGAGCTCTTCTAGAGCGGGTTCCGGGCAAGTGCAAGGAAAGGCCCAGGACCAGATAGCTTCATTACTGATTTATGCCAAACATTTAAATAATAGCAGTTCTTCTAAAATTACTCAGGAAATTTGAAGAAGATGGAGTTCTTCCAAATCCATTTTACAAGGCCAGAATTACCCTGATATAAAAACAGACACAGACAAAACAAAGACAGGTCACTGTCTTAGTGAACATAGATTCAAAAATACTCAGCAACATACTAGAAAGTAAGTACAGGAGCACAGTGACGAGATCACTCAGCAGGACCAAGTGGGGCTCATCCCAAGCATTCAACAAGGGCCAGGGAGATGGCTCAGTGGAATAAGCACTTCCGTGGCAAGTGAAAGGTCCTAAGTGCCAGGGAGATAGCTCAGTAGAATAAGTGCTTGCCTAGCAAATGTAAAGGCCTGAGCTGAATCCCTGGTTCTGGAAAAAAAAAAAAAAAAAAATCCAAGTGTTCAACAGTTTCAAGCAATACAATAATCACATTTGCAGAATGAAAGACAAAACCCATAGTCAGCCCTGGAGATGGAGAAAAGGTGGTTGGTATAATCAAACAGCTATTCATGATAAAGGCTTTGAACAAATTTAGCACAGAACATGTGTACCTCAACATAATTGAGGCCCACGTAGAGTACGTCAGCAGCACATTTAATACTGGATGGGGAAAAGCTGATAGCGTTCTAAGATCTGGAACAAGACGAAGTGTACAAATGTTCACCACGCTTGCTCAGAGTAATAATGGGAGTCTGCACCAGAGCACAAAATAAAGAGCCAGCAAGGGTGAAGATGAAGCTCAGCTCAGTGGTAAGAGCTCAAGTCTAACACACAATCAGGAGCAGGGCCAGGAGTGCGTCCCAGTACTACCGTGAAAAACAATGATACATGAGAAACAAAGGAGGAGAAAGAAAGGGCATCTAGATTAGGAAAGAAAAAGTAAAAAACTGTCGTGGCTTGCAGATGACATGATTATACATGTAGAAAATCCACTATACCCCCCCTTAAAATCATTAAAGCTGATAAATTCAGCAAGTTCAGTATAAAAAAATCAATGTTTAAAAGGCAACCATATCATACAAATTATCAGAAATAGAATTTTAGGAGCTGGGGAGATAGCTCAGTAGAATAAGCGCTTGCCTGGCAAGCATAAGGGCCTGAATTCAATCCCTGCTTCTGCCAAAAAAAAAAAAAAAAAGGAAGAAATAGTATTTTAAAATCAATATCATTTATAAAATCTATAAAAACATAAATTTAAATAAAATCTGAAAATCACCATAGATGCTGTGAAAGGAAAAGAATCTGTTCAAAGGGAAGGAAGAACTGGAATGAGGGAAAGGAGAAAAGAAAGGAGGAAGGAAGGAAGGAAGGGAAAAAGAAATGTATATGTATATGCACAGGATAGCTTGGATAATTGTACTGCTGATTTCTCCTGGTCTACTAAAATGAGGAGTTAATGTTTAATCTTTTTCTCTCTCCTTTTACATTTTTTATAACATTTTTGACCAATTTTCCATGTTTCTTTCTGGTAATCTGAACAACTAATTTGAAGACAACAATATGCAATATAGCAGCTATTGTTGAATGCCATAAAGATAGCTCAGTAGGCTTAAATGCCTGCCCGGCAAGCACAAGGTCTTGAGTTCAGTCGTGATACCAAACAAAAACAAAAAACATAGCAACTATTGAATTCTTATTATTTTGTATGCTGAAATTTTGTATCATATCTAATGTCTTCTTTTTACTGTTTTATTCTCTTTAAAAAATGAAAAAGAGGAAGAAAAAGTAAGCATCATAGCCAAAAGACAATCTGGAAAATTTGGTGGGGGAGACTATTAGTAAACTATATATCTGACAAGAGGCTAATGTGCAGAATATATAGGAAATTCCAAAGATTTAACCATAAGCATTACAATCAAAAAAGTAGAGACCAGCATTTCTTGAAAGAAGATGCACAAATTGTCAACAGATACATGAAAAAATGTTCAACATCATTGATCACCAAGTGAACACAAATTAAAACCATAATATGTCATTCAACAAAGAACAGCTGCCATAAGAAAGGCAAAAGTTGCCAAGCACTCTTAGGGAGAAAAGACAACCCTTTCACATCATTGGTTGGAAGGCAATTAGTGCAGCCACATAGAAAAAAGATAGGAGGCTTCAAAAACACTTAAGAACAGAACCACCATATGACCCAGCAATCCTGCAGCAGGGTATATTCAAGGGAGATGAAATTTGACGTCAGAGATATACCGCCTTTCCATGCTTACAGCACCACTACTCCCCAAGGCCAAGAAATAGTCCAGCAGCATGGCACTTGTCAGGCAAGCATGAGGTCATGAGTTTGATTCCAGGTAGCGCCAAAAAACACCAAAAAAAATAAAAGGAAAAGAAAAGAAATTAACACAACCTAAGCGGCCACTGAATGACGAATGGATAAAGAAAATGTGGCATTTATATAGTGGAATACTATTCAGCCACAAAACCAAGGAAATCCTGTCGTTTGTGATATGATGTATACAAATAAAGGTGACCCATAAAGGAAAATAAGCCAGGAACTAAGATCACACTCAGCTGAAAAGAACTGTATTACAGAAGGTCAGAGTGGGGTGGTTACTACTAGAGGTGGTAGGGAGGGACAAAGGAGGAGAGTGAGACTAGGCAATGCCTGCGAAGCTACAATTACATAACAGTAGGACACTCTGGGCTGCTACTGCACAGTGTGACAACTATAGATAATAATAATGTTCTGTATATTTGAAAAACTACAAGACAAGATTTGGAATATCTGCAGCATAAGGCAATGGCTAGCAAGAGAGAGTTATGTGCACTATGATTCAAATGTCACACAATGCACATACACAACAGAACATCACAGGCTACCCCATAAGCATGAGCCATTTTAAGGTCTGTACGCATCTATAAGTTTAAAAAGAGGGTTTTTAAAAGAAATGGGTAAGCTTTCCCTACTGTCTACTGTGCCTCTGCCAGTAGGACGGACACCAAGGTCCAAGGGAGACACGACAGCCTGGAAAATTCCTTGAGGCCATTACATGTCCCGAGCCCCCAGATGCTGCCACACTGACAGCCTAAGTGCTCAGCGGGTTCTGAAGAATACTTCTGTGGAGTTACCCTCAAAAGAGCATGTCACTCCAGAAATGGTTAACTCACATCTGTCGCTAGCTGCCCTGTTCACGTTGTCACTTCTTGGTCAGTTAAGTCCACTCTAACTTCAACTTCAGTGGAAATAGAGAAAGCAGATGCAGTAGCAGACATCACTAACCAACCTCAAAGACTTTCTATTCCTCCTAAGTGGGCCCAGAAGCCACCCTCCCACCCCAGGCTCCCACCTCCTGCTCCGTGCATTCCCCACTCAGTTCATTATCAGTGCCACCCACAGCTAGGCATGGTCAGGTCATTTCACAGAAGCTGAAGAACTTATCAGAAATAAGTATTTGATTTGACAGGGAGGCCAGATGTGCAGACAGGGGCATTTCACAACCCCTCACTTCCCCGCTCAAAATTAGTCATCTATTAGCAAAAGTGAGACACTTAGGGTGTCACCAAGTAATGACCTTCTAGGGCAGCTCTAATGAGCACCAATTGCCTCACCACTCTTCAGAGGATTCTAGAATGTGATCCTTGATGGGCAGTGTCACAATAACTGGCTGTCCTTCTATTTGGGGAAAAGGACCAACTCCTGGAGAAAAGGCATGTACCCACTGTGTACCTTTGGGCCACGCAGGTACCTTAAACCTGGAACCCAACACCTCCCATCAAACAACCAGGATTCAGGGAGAGACATGGACATCTCTGTATTAGGCCTGTGTACATTTTCAAAGCCCATAAATCCATGCATCCCCATTTTTCACTGGCCCAGGTATCACAGCAGCTGGGCTGGTGTAAACCTGTATTTTCATATTTCCCAGAAGATTGTGAAGACTTCTATAAAGGTTTGTCCATCTTTGAAACTCTAGCACTTAAAAAAATCTCATGATGTGTTGCTTGAAATGAATTGGTTCCGTGAAGCAAGGAAGGAAGGAAGGAAGGAAGGAAGGAAGGAAGGAAGGAAGGAAGGAAGGAAGGAAGGAAGGAAGGAAGGAAGAAAGGAAGGAAATCTGTAATTGAGAAATAACAGAATTACATTTCCTGCCCCCAAGGCCATGACTATAGCTTGATGTTCAGGGTTGACAGATGAATCGTTACAGAGCCCTAACTAGCCACTACCTAGACAGGAGCAGTCAAGTCCTGGGTTAATGCTCATAGTAGCCTTATGGGAAACTAATTTAATTACCTCCAGTTTAGAAGGACGAAATGTAAACAGAGGCACAGAGAGGTACAGATAGGCTGTCCTCTGGACCAGGCACCACAATACCAGGAACACAGCAGGCAAATGTATCAGCTCTGCCCAAACTGGATTTACCCTTTGGGAGTGAGATTTGAAGTGGGACAGCCATGGCAGATTTCCCATACCCTTTGTGCCAGGCACTAGGCCCAGAGGAGAAGAGTGCTGAGAACGTATAAAACAAGTAAACCCCAGACCTCCTCCTGCATCTGCCTGTATCATCACAGCAGACTAATGTGTACTTGCTGAAGGTACTGTCTGCTTTCTAACTGCTGGAGGCCCATCTCTGACAGCTTAGGCGAGCCATCAGTGCCCTGCAGCAAGAGTCATCAAAGCTATCCATGACACTGTTGTTGTGGGGAAAAGCAGGGACCAGACTGGTCTTCTGAAACAACTCACCAGCAAAATCTAAGTCCCGGTACAGGTTCAATCTTCAGAACTGAGGCTGGTGACCACACTGTTCACTCCCACAGAACAAGCAGAGGCCCTGAGACTGTGACCTCGGTGCTTGGTGCCAGTGAGAGCAAACAGCAGATCTTTCACGGTTTGTAACACCAAAGCACCATGGCAGAAGTAGCTCCCTAAAACTGGACACCAGCAGCCACAGACACACCCAGTAAAAGCAGGCTGGCTAGACCACTCTGCCGCAGACAGGAACCCGAGGCAGGCCATCAGCCAAGGCACAGGTCAGTCAGAAGCTGGACGGACAGGCCCAGGGAAGCTTGTTCTGTAATACTGAGAAGCAGTTGCTGGAGCCAAGCTCTCCCAAACGGCAACTTCAATCAGGGTGCTCTCATCAGCCTACTTAGCACGCAGCAAGAGCTGATTTTGCTGAAAGCATATTTATTGAGGTATGCTTCCTACTGAAATCCATTTTCTATATCAGAATCTTATTATGAAAAAAAGATCACATGCTAACTGCCCTACAGAATACAGTCAGATTCAAGCAGATCTAGCACTGCATTCTAGGCATAATGCCAGACACCCCTTGGGGACCAGAAGCTCCAAAGACCAGGACAACAACATTATATTGTCACTTGGCTTCTTATGCTTATGTGTCATGCACTCATACAAGAACATGCTCTTTGCACAACCCCCTCTTTCACTGGATTTACTAAGCATTAAGTGAGTCTTCAGTGAACATCTCAAAATACTATGTTGTACTCTTACTTTTAAGAACACAATTTGGAATGCTCACAGAGCTCTAGATAAAGTCATTTTCAATAATATCCCTATGTTTTTCATGTCTTAAAACCAGAAAGAGGGGCTGCAGAGATATCTCAGCAGTCTAAGCACCTGCCTAGCTAAGCACATAGACACAGTTCTAGTCCTCAGCATCACACACAGTGCCAGGCCTGCCCTGGGCACACTGAGTTGGTGGTGCATACCTGTAACCCCAGAGTTGGGTAGGCTGAAACAGGAGGATGACTATGAGTCCAAGCTACGTGATGAGACCCTGTACCAAATACATAAGATTAAAAAAAAAACAGAAAAATTTTACAGATCAATTAATATTTCTTTACAGGTACTATTTAACAAGGTCAGCCTGAAATAGAGAATGAAAAAAGATTATTAAATATTTTTTTCTGGGCTGGAGAGATAGCTTGACACTCTAATCACTTGCCTGGCAAAGGCAAGAACCTGGGTTCGATTCCCGGTACCACATGCTGTGTCAGGCCAGCACGGAACAGGCCACTGAAAACCTACAAGACCAAGCTGCATAATGAGACCCTGCTCCAAAAAATAAATAGAAAAATAATTTTTTTTTCTTTAATGGAACCTGTGCCTCATATAAGACACACAGAATAAGCCCTTTATGGAGCAAATATTTTTAAAAACACATACTTTGTTATGTGATGTCTTTTCGGCTGGAGCCGAAACAATGTCTGACCACATCAAACAAACTCATTTGTTTTACCTTAGCAATTAGAGGGTGACTATTTTTATTGAGACATTATCCTCACCCCTACTTTTTGTCCTTACCTTTGCACCTCCCCCAAAAAAAAATATTTCTGCTGAAGAACTGAGCAGACACCCAGCCTGCTATGTGGGACAAGCTGTGCACCTTAGACATTCTGTCATTGGCACAGAGACAGCACTGACACAGGGTAATGTGGGCTAATGCTGCTTTGCCTGTACTTCATAATGTCTAGGAATATATGGCCATAATTCTTTAGGAGCAACAGTTGGGCAGTGCTCATGAGCTTGCAGAAACCTCCTCCCGGGGCTTCACCTTCTGAGTGAACACAGACATGAGGATAGCATACTGGAGCCCCAGGAAGCCTCCAGCTCCCGGCTGGTCCCAGTTCCTAAGAGGCCTCCAGCTTCAGAAGAGACAGAGAGGAGCAGTAATGCAGTACCTGACCCCTGCCTGCATAGCCAAGCTCAGTGTAGACACCCCCCAGGCTGTGTGGCCCGACACACAGTGCTATCACCACATTCACTTCCCAGATTAGTCCATGGAGATGTTACCAAATAAACCAGAAGACACAATGAAGCTACCATCAAGGAGCCCCAAGATCTTAGAGGATGAAAGAAGTGGCAGAAACCATGCCAGAGAAGGAGTCCATGTGTAGGAAGGAGGGGCCTGGTGGGAGGGGGACAGCTGCTCACCAGCTCAGTGAGCACCCAAAGCCCCAGACTCGGCCTTTTTGCTTCAGTCTCCTACTGATAAGCTTTAAGATCACCCTGCAGGTGCAAGAGGCGACAGTGACCAGCACTGAGGCAGCTTGGTGCCCACAGCCCTCATTCCAGACATTTCTCCTCTTCCCTTCTCCAATCAAGGAGCGCCTGCCACTGCTCACACCTGTTTGTGAAACAGAGATGCCTAAAAGAAATTTTGCCCTAGCTACAAAAGCCCCTTGTAGATTGCAACGGACTACTGGGAGAACAAGGACAGCTCACTTATCAATGGGGTGGAGGCGCCAAGCTCTCTCACATGAAGAGAAAGACTGTCATTCTGTGTATTTCTAACTTGTGCTTCTCAGGGAGATGGAAATGACTGGCGTTTAGGAAGAAAGTTCTTCCCAGATTTCTCAGAGGGGGACAGTTGGATTTTCCCAGGTACAGGTGAGATGAGAGGCCGGCACTGCCGCAAATGTCTGGACTGCAGGCTGGTTTGCATCCACGAGTGATGCACTTCACAGAATATGGGGGAGGGGGCTGGAAAACTAAAGTGAGCATCGAGAGAGACAGGGTGCACAGCCCTGGCTGTTCAGAGACATTCAGGAACTGGGTGAGGAGCCTCAGAGTTCAGCCCATGCAGGTGGGCGGGCCCCCACACATCCAGCCACTGCCTGTGATTCCCCACTACAGTAGGAAAACACGCTGTTTATTTTTAAAAAGACCAAAAAGTAAAAGCTCTCACTACCTCACACCTTCCAATCATAGTTACAAGAAACGTCTGCTAACAGGAAATACAAACCTTTCTCAGAATTTCTCCTGTGTGCAGCTAAATATGTATCTGTTCTGTGTAGTTTTGTCTTGTTTTTACAGAAATGGGTCGCTTTTATACAAATAGTACTATGACATGGCCTGGTCGGTTAACTAATGACAGATATTGACATTAGCTACCTAATGATATTTAGTGTTGGGAAATATGAATTTATGTTATTAAATAGTTTGTTCTTTTACTTTTCATTTCAAGATAATCTTGAACCTACATGTTAAGAGTTCAAGGGCTAAGGCTGTAGCTCAGTAGCACAGCGCCTGCTTAGTGAGTGCAAGGCTCCAAGTCCAAGGCCCAGGAACAAAAAATAAAATTAGGAGTTAAAAAAAAAACAACCCATAGAATTCCTGTATAGCTTTGTGAATTTTCAACGTTGTTCTTCTATACTACCACACTACAATTATCTAGGTGGGTCAGGAAACAGTAGAGGCTGGTGAGATGGCGCAGGGGACTAAGCACCAGCTTAGGCAACTGCAGGGAACTGGGTTCGATCCCCTGGGTGTGCTGAGCCAGCCACCGAGATTGGGTGTGGTGGCACATGCCTCTAATCCCAGCACCGGGGAGGCTAAAAGCAGAAGGATCACTATGAATCTGAGCTGCCTAATGAGAATCTGTACCAAATCATAAAAAAAAAAGAGGAAACCAGCAGATACTACTGCTTAAGCACAAGACTCATTCACATTTTACCAAGAATGTCTCTATCCAATACAGAACACAACTAATTGCTATGCTTAGCTGTTGTGGTCCTTAGTCCTTGTAAAGCTCAAAGACTGTTTTTTTTTTGCACTGGGAAGCATTTGCCAGATAGGACTTGAGCTGCTGTGTTAGCTCCCCGCCCCCAAGACTCCTTCAGCTATCATTTGTTCTCTCACCAGGTTCTTGGTAAAATGTCCCTCAGTTTGGGTTCATCTGATAACTGCTCCTCATTAATCCAGATAATACAAGCTATGGCTGGCCACAGGCTGGAAGAGGCTTGGTGAATGGTGAGTCTTGGACAGAACATAAGGTGGAATTTAAAAAGTAATGGAGAGGGGGCAGGGAGATAGCTCAGTAGAATAAGAGCCTGCCTGGCAAACACGGGGCCCTTAGTTCAATCCCTGGCACCACAAAAGAAAATAAAAAGTAAAGGAGAAATGTCAGAATCCATGGTGTGGAACCAAAATGGAAAGGTGTACTAGTGGCCAAATTTAAGAAAATCTAAGAAGCAATATAACTGTAGTCATAGATTATAACCAAAATAATAAGCATTCAGGCCCTTCCTGATATAAATATTTAATGTTTTCTAATAGAAAAGAAAGGAAAATTATTCCTTGCTGTAGGATTCTAACTGACAAATAATGGCAAAAGAAACTCAGTACTTGGCAAACAACGAAACCATAACCATTTCAGGCCAGAATGGATGTGAACATCAGCTCACTGAAAGCACAATAACAAAGGAGATATTTATACAGCTCTAAAACAGCTCTCAACATGACGCTATGATGCTCACAACATAAGAAACAGAAACCTCCTCCCAGTCTGCCAGTGCTACTGTATCAGGCCTTGGGAGCCGATGTTACTAGGGAGGGGACAAGCCTGCCGCTAGTGCCTCCAGATATGGGCACCAGGAAGGGTGCAGAATCCCTCGCTTCTGGGACACTGCACACTGCGCTGGGGAGCAGCAAGACTGACAAGGCTGGCTGGCACCAATGAAATACCACACACGCCCCAGAGCTCAGGCTCTGGAAGTGGGACTGCAGGACCCAAGGGTTGATTCCTGTGAAGACCCCGGCAGGAACACAGTCTTAAGGTCGCTTCTACAGACCTCCAGTCTGCACGCTATGTAGAGAGAGAAGACATTTGTATGGCTCCTACCTGGAGGTAGGATGGAGCAGCAGGAGGGTTGCCGGAGTGGAACCCTCAGGAGTGAGATCAGCACTCCTACTGAGTAGGCCGGGACCTTCCTCTTTCCTCCTGCTGAGGCACACCCAGGGAACAGCAGCTCTGGGAAGCCACCAGTGGCCCACGTTCTGCTCCTGGGCTTGCAGCCTCCCCAGGCTGTAAGAGCAAATTTCTGTGGCTCACAAGCTATCCCTTTCGCTGTACTGTGTACAACAGCCCAAACCCACACAGGCGTGAAGGGAAAAGCCATGGAAGGAGAGTTAGTTTCTCTGCATAGGCAATTTTTCACAGCCTGTGCGTGAAGGGCGGAAGCGAGCAGGTAGCCGGAGACTCTCCAGCCTAGATGAGCGGTGTTGGTCACAGGAAGTGTGTCAGTCCACGTGCTGCCCACCCCCACCACACAGATGGAACCCTCCCCCAAAAGCTGCAGCCCATTTCTCCCCAGCAGCCTTTCTTCCCCGGTGAGCACAGTCCTAGCCTATTTTGATGCGGCTGTTTCCACACCGCATGGTTACACTACCCTGCAGACGCAAGGGGTGGAGCCCTGCTTCCCCTGGGGACTGTTGTTCACCGTGGAAAACCCAAAGCGTCAACGCCACACCCAGTGAGCTGGGTAATCCCGTGAGCTGTGGGCTGTAGCACCTCAGTGTGACGGCTGAGGTCGGCAATTGAGGTTTCTTGGCACAGTGCCCAGGGGTAGAAAGTATCAAGGATGTGCAAAGAATGGGCATCAAGGGGGGAAGGGCAACTCTTGCTTCCTGGAAGCCATAAACCAAATTCCTGCTTGGCATTCAAGAGCCCAGGAGGCATAGGTAGGGGCTGTTGTTTATTGAGGCACAGTGAGCTTGCATATACCTTTTATAGCTGAACTTCAAAGAATGAAACATAAATTGGAAATGGAAGAGGCCAAAAGCAGGGACGTGGATGCATGGGGCAGGAACAGCCACAGAAAACAACCACCCCTGCAATTTGAGGTGAGGCAAGGCGATCGGACCCCAGGGGCCATGCCTGGCCATGGCGTCATGCCCTATGGCTCTTAGCTGAGACTGCTGAGCAGCGTGAGATACAAAAACCCCCGACAAGGAGCACCTGCTTCTCCCAGGATAGTGCCATTCTCATAAGTGCTGGGGCAGTGACACTCTCAGGGCAGGTGGCAAACAGGAAAGAGCAAGGTCCTCTGCTCTCCAACTTCCTGTTTTCCTTTAAAAACTTACTGTGGTCACTTGGGCATGCAGGTCCTCAAGAGTCAGAGTCAGTGACCCAGGCTGACCACTGTCCCCTTTAGGCTGGCCACACACAGAGACAATAGTCTGCACACCCCTGAGCAGCTGTCAGACACACGGCCTAAGCCACAGAGAGGTAGGTGCCTGGCCACTCAGCAGACAAAGGCATCAGCCTGCAGCCAAGCCTGCACAGCAAGCCAAGGCTTCTGGGTGCTGCACTCTGGGTCCCCACCAGGCCTGCTCAGTTCTGTCTGCCTGGTCCTGCAGACGAGTGTGAGGCCACTGGCTGAGAGGGAACCAGAGCGGATACAGAGGCTCCATCACTGCATGCTGTGCACCTTGTCTTGGGAAGGCAGTGGTGGTTGAGCTGAGGGGCTCCAAGAGAAGCAGCAAGTATGGGAAGGGAGCTATGCAAGAGGAGGGCAGGGACAACAGGGACGTCCACGCAGGAAGATAGAAAGACTAAGCCAAGAGCAAGGACACCGGAGCCACAAGTGCGAAGGCCTGTGAGTGCAACACAATTCCTGGCTTGCAGACAACCTGGGCCAACTCAAGGAGAAAAGCCCGATGTCCGCAGTGTGCAGCCCCCTGCCCATGTGGACTCTGTGACTCTCCATTCAGTGCCTTCCGTTACAGTGGAGCAAACAAAAGAAGTCACTTAAAAGGTGTGTGGGATGCTGTGAGATGTCAGGCCTGGGGTCCTGGTATACACTCACAGCTCTCTTCGCGCACACAGATGGAAACCTGCAAAGGTGTGTGCTGGCGTGTGCATGCACACACACACACACACACACACACACACACACACACACACATGCGTCATAGCTCTGTCAGCAGAGGGGCTCTCTGTGAAATCCTGCCAAGCCTACCAGCAGCAAGCCTATGCTTTCTAACACCATTCTCCAATGGAAAACAAGGGCTTGGGGAGAAGTGGCTGACTCCAAGAAAATAGAAAGGATGAGCTCAGAGCACCGCATAGCAGCAGAACAGAACTCCAGAGCAAGGAAGTGTGTTGGGCATTACAGACTCCTGCACAGCTGCGAGCCAGTGCCTACAACAACCTCTCTCCCCACAGACATAGAGATACAGATATGGGTACAGAGCCACACAAATGGCTATGGACAAAATGTAATTCTGTTTTCATCTTAGCAGGTTCTGCCTCTGCTTCTCTAACCATTGGTATGACTGTATATATTTAAGCCTTTGAAAAGAGATGTTTTGTTTATTCATTCTGTTGGCTTTTATCTATCACAGCCCCTGGCTCATAGCAGGGGAGAGGCAAGTGAAGGGAGGGAACTGGAATGTCCTGCCGACCCAGTCACCATGAAAGGTGCTGGGCAGGTGGATGTGGGGACACCTCAGATGCCCAACCCAGACAGGACCCTGAACACAGCCCCAGGAGACCAGACTCCTTCACACAAGAGAGGCGCAGGGACAATGATCCTCATCCTGAGATGACAGAGCTGGAGGAGGTGAAAAATAAAGCTGAGAGAGGCAGAGGAAAGGTAGGGCTGCACCACTGGAGCAGAGTGCAGGAGGGAGGCTGGAGATTAGGCCGCACTGATGGGGCAAGGGTGACACTGTGAAGACCCACATGCTCATGGGAGAACCACCACCAGAGTGAGGGGGTCCAGGACCCCTAGGCTTCTCTAGGTCTCCAGCTCCTTCATCAGCGAGATTGAGGAGTTTCCTCTTCCCATGCTTTGCTGGAAATTCCAGCACTGAAACAGAGGAGGAAGGAGGAGAAAATATTTTATGAACTGTAAAGAGCTGGGCAGATGGTGGGGCTCATGTCACCTCTCGAGGCAGAATGGACAGCCTTTGACAGAGGAAGATACCTGCACTATCAAGGCCAAAGCCAGCGTCCTGACATCTCTGCAACCCAATGACAGCTCCCAGGCATGGCCTCTGCACCTGTCCTCAGGCCCAAGGCTGGGGCTATGGAGGGAGAAGGCAGAAGGCAGATCATTCCACAGTGGGCCACACAGGGAGAAGAGCTGCCACCAGAGCCAGTGCTCACTGCCCCCGAGGACCCTGCAGCCTGGCCCAATGCAAATGATGCTGACCACAGCCAGACAGCAAGCTGCAGGCAGTGCTCATCATGTACCCAGCAGCTGGACACACTGGACCCACCTAGAACCCACTTGTCCTTGGGGCTGGACCTGGCCACTGCTCCTGCCTGCAGAGCCTGTGCCTGGCACTGCAGAGGCAGCTGTGACTGCAGTATGACTGTGCAGGCATGGGGACAGACGTTATCAGCAGAAATAAAATTAGGCACATTTTCCCCAAGACTTATGAATTCCTCCTCTGCATTTGCCCTGACATTAACCAAACTCTGTTTTTATGGCTAAAAATAAACTGCAGATCAAATGCAATGTGCCCAAAACCTCAACATGAAACCACAGAAACAGTAATAGAAAAATGGGCCAATACCAGAGGTAGTGTCAGAAGATGTCTCTCTTTCAAGGGTAAGGTTTGTAGAGGTGCAAGTGGGCCAGGACCCTTTCTACTACTACAAATGCTGCCTATGGGAGCCACCTTGACCTGCATGCTCTGCAGCTAGCAACCAGAGCTGGTTCACCATACACACAGGCAGGCAGGGGCCTGCTAATGCCCTGCACATGGCCAGCAACCATCAGCAAGGGACCAGCAGACAGGAAGCTAAGGGAAGCAGCCCAGGCAGCAGAGGCCAAGACAGCAAGAGGAAGGGCAAAGACGAAGATGCCAGGCATGGTGTGATGTGCTGTGGTCCCAGAATTCAGTAGGCTGAGGCAGGAGGATCACCAAGAGACAGAGGCCAGCCTGAAAAACACAGTGACACCCTGACTCCAAAACAAAATAAAAGAAAACCTCACTATCCTTACCTGTTTTCTGTTGCCACAGCAGAAATATCTGAGACTACCTTTTAACACATGAACTCTTGGAGAACACAGCCAGTACAGTCCAAAGGAAGAAGCCCTTCATCAGTCCCACGGAGACCTTACTCCCAATACCTAGATGGTTATGTGCTAGACAGGTTAGGGCCTGCAAGAGAAGACCAATTATAAGGGTGCCCACTCCTCAACCATGTCTGTAATCTCCACAGCCACCCCCTGCAGGTCTGGGTCATTTGCAGCTAGAAAAGAACAGTTCACAGAGCAATACTCCCCAGGGTCACAGGGGAGCAAGAAGTGAAGCAGGGTGGCTCTCAGGTGCCCACCTCTGTGCTTCTGGTGTTTCAGTCCATGCATGGGGTCCACAAGCACAGATAGAAAGGTACGCTGCACTCCTACCCATGTGACGACAGTGACTTTCAATAAAAAGGCCTTGAACACAAGTCACACTGTGTACAAGAGTGCTAATGTCAGGTTTTTCGGGGCCTACCACAAACCAGCCCCACCACAGGACATGCTCTGCATGGCAGGCTACTTCTACCCTACCTCCTTGCTCTCAGTAGCTGAATCTTGAAGGAGAGGAATCCCTGTCCTTCCACCCCATTCAATTCGCCAAGCCTCTTCACCGTTCACAGGCAACACCACCCTACTCTCTGCCATAGCCGTGGAACTGCTCCAAGGGCAAACTCATTGCCCATGACTGGCTCCCCTCTGCTCTTTCTTCTTTCTTTTTCTATCTTTTTCTATTTTTTTTTGGGGGGGGTGCAGGGTCTCACCTATGCATGAGCACATGGGAGGCAAAAAGCAGGAAGATCTTCTTTCTTGCTGAACCGTTTGCTCCAGCCCTACGGCCATGGTGAGGAACAGTGAGTGGCGGCAGGAAAGGCTGCAGCACAGTTACAGCACTGCTATCCCTCAGCTGGATGCTCAGGCTGTGGAGAGCACGGCCCCCAACACAGCTCAAGGCCAGCTAAGTCCGGGATGGCCACTGAAAGGCAGGTATGCCCACTCCCCCAGGAGGCTGCTGGCTTCACAGCTGGAGGAAGTCTGACCCCTTCCCCAGGTGGAAAACTGGGTCAGGAAGTGGAAAGGACAGGAAACTATGAGTGTAGTTGGGTGCTGTGCTCCAGGGGAAAGAAAGGCCAGCGCAGTGGAGGCCTTACTCCCAAGCATCTCTCAGGAGCCAGAGAAGCTCCCTGGCTCCTCCTCACCTTTCTAGGGACCATCTGCCTTCTGCATCCATGGGCTGTGCATTGGTGGATTAAGCTAACTGTAGTGAGAAAGTGTACAGGTAAATGTGCACCCATGGTGAGCCCTGTGGAGCCCTTTTCTTTCATTGTTTTCTATGTAACACACAGTAACAACAGTTTATACTGATTGACCGTGGCATTGTACACCATGAGAGGGCTAAAGTTAGAACATACAGGAGGATGTGAGCAGATGATATCCAAACAGAATGCCACCCACAGGAGGGACTTGTCACCTCAGGGTGGGTCTCCTTGGAGTCCCCAAAGGCACAGAGGACTGCGTAGCTGGCACGTGTGGAGCACCCCATGTGAGGCCTGGCTCTGCCCCTTGGTGCAGGACAAGGCCCTCCCCTGCCATTTCCCTGTGTCTTTGGAGCACAGCATGCCAGGGCAGGTCAGCAATGCTAATGAGTGAGGGGAGGGTGGAGGTGGCAGCGCTGCCTGGCCCAGGCCTGGGCTCCCACCCCTCGGCACCAACTTCCCAACTCTTCCCTCTGTCACCACTTCCTTCTCATTTTGCATCACAGCACTGTTTTCAGGTTTGCAGTAGGAATCACATTAGCTTTAATTTCACCATGTTGTTCATTTTTGTAACAGCTTAAGAGAAGAAAAAAACTTGACACGTAGCTCATTCATTCTTCCAAACCTTTGGAAACCTCCTCTAAGTTCTCTCTCCTTTCCCCTCACTTTCCTCCTCTCTTAATTCCTTCTGATTCTTTCACTCATTCACTCATTCATTCACTGGTTTGTCCAGCATCCCCACTGAAAGGCCCATCCTGGACCCAGGCTTATGCCCACGCTGGGACATATAAGACTACCCTCTGTGCATACAGGTTCTCTAGGCATGGGGACAGGCAGGGGATAAGGTGGAAGAAATTCCAACCGCGTGCAGCAGCTAGGTCTTCCGTTGTCTTCTGCATGGGGCTACTACAGGAATAATCAGCTCAGCGTGGGACAAGGACCAGGTGTGGGCAGACAAGCAACTCCCAAGCTATTTTCCAGGCTGACTGGTGGTTCCCAGCAGACAGAAGAGCGGTCCAAGGACTTAGAAGTGTCCTGGTACATAAATGGAACTCAGAACAGCAAAATCAATCAATTGAAAATTAATAAACAAAAATAGCCCTTCCTCTTTCGGAGCATCTCATCCTCATGCCAGGCAGCCAGCTAAGCTTGGTGTGTAGGCTCTGTCAATCAGTACCCATTGTACCCTCATGAGACAAGCACTGATCCATCCTAGCATAGGCATGCAGAGCAAGGCTTCCCAAGGTGGAGACTTTTGGCCAAGGTGAGACAAGCAGAAGAACAAGAAAGACTTGTTCCCCTGGAAGACTAGGGCTTCAGCCCTTTCCTTTACCCCAGGCAGCTATAGACTTTGCACAACTGGAGCATGTGATGAGATGGAGGGCAGAGGCTCAGCCTGGCCAAGATGGGGAGGGGCTTGGTGGGGCCAGGGGAAGCTCACATTCTAGATGCGCCAACCCAACCACATAATTCCCAGCTGCCTTCTTCCCAAGTCGTGTACCCAGATCAGCATGAGACAGCTGCACAGGATAGCAAATTCCCCTGAGACCTAGCGGGCTCCTCCCTTAGCTAGGAACAGGCAGAGTGGTTGGCACCATGCTCAAGAGAACCAAATGCTGATAGTGATGCCAGGGTGAATTATGAGAAGCCAGCTTCTCCAGCACCTGGGAACACTGGAAGATGTGCCAAGAGCTCTGGGTCTACCTTGCAGGCTGCACTGCAGAGAGAATCAATTCCAAAAGCTATTTTGGGGCCCACAAGCTCAGGAGGAAAATGTTCCTTACCTTGATTCTCCAAACCCCCACATATTCCCAAGCTCAAGGAAAGAAGCCACAGAGTTCCTCTGCAGGGCTGAATGGATGTGCTGCATCTTCAAGTTACAAGCACCTAAATCCCAGGTGTCACAGGATTCTAGAAATATGCAAAAAATAAAAAGGACTGTGAGTGGCAGTGCTTACCTTGAAGGGATTTGGCAGTGAGCTATCTCATTCAAGTAAAACACAGCAGCTGCTTCAGACTGTCTGTCAAAGAAAAGGTACCAGAAAGAGACAAGAGGACTGCAGGATGCATGCGCTGCACACACATGCTATGAGAATAAAAAGGATGGCTGAACCATGACTACCCACCAGCCCCTGGGTCACATCCCGTAAGACCGAACCTGATAGCCCAAAGTTTCGGAAGACGCACAAGCAGCCAGGCCAGAGCTGACACGTGGGTCCTGGTGGCTCCCAAGGTCCCACTCATCGATCATGTCCCCTGTCCTTAAGACAGCTTTTAATTGGTCTCAATTCAAGAATTCTCTAGGTGGAGAGGTGCAGGAAGCACACCCAAACCCTCCACTCAGAGCAGCGCGTCCTGGGTGCCCACTCCACTCTTCCGATGGTAGAGATGCTGTCAGTCATGGCCGCTGCATCAGATCAGCTTTGCTGTAAATGTTATCTTGGCTCAGCACTATCATCGAGTAACTTGTGATCTGTGGGCAGCCTGCACATTCAGGGAACTAAAAGCATAGCCTCGTCAGAGATCCTTATCCTAACACATCACTGAAATGGCTGCATGAGGTGCCAGAGGGTATAACAGGTCAGCAAACAACACAGGGATGACAGGGAGGCCCTTGTTCTTATCAGCCTGGGGAGTCTCTTGGACCACCCCAAAGCCATCTTGACATTTAGCTTGGTGAGGTCCTGTCCACAAAGGCTGCCGCTGCTCCAGTGTGGACCCCACAGAAAGCTGGAGAAATATAACGGTTACACTTGCTCTAGGGCCCTTTCTCCCCTTACACCCAGGCACAGCCTGCTCCCCAGAGCAATCCAGTACACCAGCAGGTCCATCACCAATGACAAGGGGCTCAGATAGCACAGGCAGAGCAAAGGACACTGGGAAGTTCTGAAGGGCATGTGCCCTCAGAACTGGGAACCACAGGCAAGGTCCCTGCTCCACAGCCAGAGTGCTCCCTGCCATGATGGCACCCTCTCTCGGGGGAAGGACTGCACCATATTTGCTTCTATGTGGCCCTTTCGTT
>PVKA01000118.1:45221-163320 GCA_004027165.1 Ctenomys sociabilis | reverse complement strand
ACCTTTCTCAAACTACTTCACACCCTTTTGTCCTCCAGAGAGCTCTCTAGGAGCCTCAGCAGATCACCTCCCCTCTCTGCACCTCATCTTCTCATTTAAAGGTTTGTTTAGTGTTTACAGGAATCTTATTCTCAGCGGACAGTACTGAAAGCACTTACAAATGTCAGCTGTTGTTAAAGCCATTTAAGAAGATGCTGGAGACCATTACTGTCTCCTGACAACAAAAGATAAAACAAAGGCCAACCAAATAGCTCAGCGGATTAAAGTGCCTGCAAGCAGGTGCAGGAGCTAGGGGTTCCGTCTCCAGGCCTACCTTGCCAGCCCCGCCCCTGGGGCACCCTGACAAGGCAATTGAGACTGGGCATGGTGGCAGTGCGGGCCTGCCCCAGCTCTTGGGAGGCTGTAAACAAGTGGATCACTAGGAATCCAATCTAACAGTGAGACCTGAACACCCTTTAGACACTTCCTTAAAATACAAGAATGAAAAAGAGAGAGAGAGAAAGAGAGAGGAAGGAAGGAAGGAAAGAAGGAAGGAAGGAAGGAAGGAAGGAAGGAAGGAAGGAAGGAAGGAAGGAAGGAAGGAAGGAAGGAAGGATGAAAATGGCCCACTCTTTTCCTGCTCTGCAGTGCAGCCTACTCACTGTTCGGCTCAATGCAAGAGGCCTGGGGAGGTGAGAAGCCTGGGGAGTTAAATGACCTCAGCCCACCAACCGACCCTGCTACACACAACCCTTATTTTATGCTCCAGTAAAGTAGCCCCTCAGTTGTGGGCCAGTTTGTGTGGGCAAGATGGCATAGTCATCTTTGTCACCCAAGGCACAGATTGGGAACAGAAGTAAAATTGTGCAGAGTGCTTTTGTTTGAGAACCACAGTTTACAAACAGAAGTATTTGTGAATTGAGGTATTGCCGTGCTAGAATTCAAACCCAGAGACTGCACAGTATTACAGACCCAGTGCTCCCTCTCTCCCCTCAGGAGACAGAGTCTTGCTAACCTGTCCAAGCTGGGCTCTAACTTGCGATTCTGGTCTTCTTGCTTCAGCCTCCCAGCTATTAGGATGACAAGCGTGCACCACCATGCCTGACTCCCTAGCTTGCCACCTGATGCGTCTGGGATGTAAGATCCAGCATTCCCCGCCTCTCGGGAGTGCTGGCCAATTGAGCCAACAGCACACACAAAGGAGAGGCTCTGCAAACTGTGAGGTGCTGCAGAATGTAAAGTTCATCCCAAGTGCAGCACCTTTCCTGAGCATGCACTGGAGATGATGCTTTGATAAGAACTCCTGTAGGACCTCACCAGATACCCACAGCAACTTCAGGAGGTCAGGACACATGTCCAGCTACCATCTCCACATTATAGATGCAGAAACTTCTGGCAGCAGGCTGTAAATGGGGTCTTAACTGTTCATTTGCAAATGGGCTCCCCATCCTCCTTACACCAGAGGCAGAGGACGACAAAAACACAGAACACCGGCTCTTGCAGAAGAAAGAACTCTTCCAAGGCAGCCAAACTGATTAATGTTTTTAATTATATGTTTTTAAGTACATCCAAGGAGCAATGATCCCTGGAAATTAAGGAACTGAAGCGTTTAAGTTTCTCCTAGGAACTGAAGCACTCACTAGGAGGGTTCTGGACTGGCTGGAGGTTCACAGGCTGATGCAAAGCATTAAAGGCCCTGTTCTCTTCAACACCCCAAACTTCCCACCCTCAGAGATGAGCCAGGGACAAGGAGACAGACACACCCCAGGTGACAATACTCACTTGGTCTGTGTGAGGAAACCTGCTCAGACTCCTGCAGACCCCAGCAAAAGAGAAGATGGGGTGAAGAGGGAGGCCTGGCTTGGGGGTGAGCAGACCCTCCAGACCCTCCCACCACACACTGCCCCTAGGGTGGGGACATTCACTTTCCCTGTGCTTCACAGACACCCCATTTCTAGCTTGAGCAAGCAAGATGTGGACCCCACAGGGATGCTGAATTTCCCTGAGGTCACTTAGCATTGCAAGTGACTTTTGCTGCACTCTGCCATCTGAGGAACCCAAGTGGCCATCACAGGCAGATCAAGGCCAGCAGGAGGTATGAGGAGAGGGGTGGCTGGCCCCAGCCCAGCCACAGGTCTTCTACTTCTCTCCCTACATCTGCAGACAGGGCCTGGTTGCCTGCCCCTCTCTAAGCAGAAATGAGTGGCACCCTGGCTGGGCCACATGAGCAAGGACCCAAGAGAAAGAAGGGAAAATGCTAGCAAGGTGAGCAGGCCCAGGTACAAGACGTGGAGCCAAAGGAACCCCAGCAAGGCAGCTTCATGCTCCGGGGCACCAGGGGCAGCCATGTTCAAATGCCACCCAGACACTGCCCAGGCCCCGGGCATGCAGATGGCAGCGGGTAGCAGGCACATCACAGGCAGGGAACCTTGGCCTCGTGGCAGGAAACTGTGAGCACGGTAAGCAACGGTACCCAGATTCTGACGAAAATGGCCCAAGCACCACTGTCCTCTGCAAACAGACCATGGTGCCAGACTGCAGCAGCTGTGGCAGCTGCAGACCACACAGAATGGGCCCACTTTCCCCAGCAAGCCCCTTGGAATATTAACTTCTCTAGAAACAATCCCAGAAAGAGGATAGACATAGCCCCTCCTTGGCCTTTCTGCTAGGGTCAGCCCAGCAGGGCCTCCATGCTTGCTGAACTTTATGGAGCACAGTTGATCTGAATCCATCCAGGGGCCACAGGTACAGGCTGAGGACACAGGCTGCTAGGGCCAGAGCGGCTCCTGCCAACTCGGAGCTGCGTTATTGTGGGCAGTTGACTGGACTGCTCACGGTCACATCTACAAAGCAGGGGTAGAAAGCACAGCTGTTTCTTGGATCAGAGTCACAGCGTGGAGCAGGTAGAAAGCTCAGCACAACATCTGGCAGGAGCAGGTGCTTGGACACTTTGCTGTCCCCAAGGTCTAACTACTGTCATCTGTTACTATGATCTGGCACAAGCTTTGATTTCAAAACAGCCCTGAATTTGAATTCCAGCTCCGCCAGCTCCTACACATATGACCACTGACAAATTTTACACCTTTCACACCTCAGTTTCCTCACCTACAAGGTGGGATGTGACCACTTGCAACAGGAGACCGTGGAGAGGTATTCCAAGGCAAACTGGGAAACATTCTACATAACAACTTGCCTGAGCCTTTCAACAACATCCAGGGCACAAACAGCAAAGAAGCACAGGAAGGATGAATCTGAGTTATTTGTAGGAGGATAGATGCAACTTGAGAGTCAAATACTGAATAAAATAAATGTGGCACAGAAGATTAGATATCACATGCTTTCTCCTGTGTGAAAAACTCAAAACATAAGTAATTTATAGAACAAATTAAAAGACAGTGGGAAGTTACAGGCAAGCTAAAGAAACAATCACCAAATGAATGAAAATATAAAATTGGGGGGAGTGTCAAATAGGACATGATTGGGACAGCTGATGAAATTGTGTGTAGCCCATGGATTTAATAATAAAATTGTAACTGTATTTCTTGAGATTGACAATTACCTAGTGGTTATGTAAAAGGATATCCTTGCATTTAAGAAACAACCTCTAAATATTCAAGGATGTGGGCTGTGGACATAGCTCAATAGCATAAGTGCTTCCCTGGCAAGCACAAGGTCCTGAGTTCAATCTCTAGTCCCGCAAATAAATAAATAAGTAAATAGGATGAAAAAAGCTACATTTGAACTATTCTCAAATGAGTAAAACGTGTGTGTGTGTGTGTGTGTGTGTCTGTGTGTGTGTGTCTGTGTGTCTGTGTGTGTGTCTGTGTGTGTGTCTGTGTGTGTCTGTGTGTACTGGGGAACCCGGAGCTGCAGCAGTTCTTTGTAGCATCCTTATCAAACAAGCCAAGAAAATAAACACTTTTCTAGCAAAACTCACATTACCTTGCTTACAATGGTATGATTTATTGCATGGAAAACCAGAAAAGATAAAACAAATTAAAATAAACCACTGTCCTGTCCCTCTAACAAAGAGAAATAACGGACGCCCCTGCTACTAATACCACCCAGGCCAGGCTTGCAGGATGACTGACTGGGAGTCACGGCACAACCCTGCTGCCAAGTGGCCTGGCAGAGTGGCGAGCTGCGATTTGGCCTCAGGTTACCAAGCAGGATTCCCTGAGGCCAGAGCAACAGCTGGCGCCCAGACAAGACCTGTAGCCGCTGTAGACAACAGGGGAGCCCAGCCCGCGTTTCCCTGCTTTGTGTCCAAAGATGATCGAAATATAGGATGACTGCTTAAAGTTAAAAATTTTATTTCAGGAAAAGATGCATTGCCCTGCACTTGTCCCATTGTTCTTTCTGCTTTTGGACACAGTTCTGGAAGTCCACTATTGTGAGTGTTTTTAAAAGACAGGATCAAAAGTTGAGCGAATGCTGGTGCTAAGAGCAATCTGCACAAATTATGGCATGCCCCATCCATCTGACTCAGCAGATCTGGCACAGTGTAACCCCTGGCTCTTTTTCAAGGCCAAAATGTCTAGGAAAGCTAAATGCTTAGAACACCAAGGCAGCCACATCGGAGCAACTACAGACACTCACTAAAGAGGATTTCCAGAACTGCTTCAGAGTGTAGCAAGGACAGTAGGTTACGGTTGAAGTGTGGGGTGGTGTGGTGGGGGAATTCATGCCAACACCTTTTATTTAAGCACATCATACTTCTCAGTCACACCTCACACTCCCACCAGGACCTAGGTCAGCACGGTATACAGCAGGTGCTCAGTACTGGCTGGTAGATGTTCTGATGGATGTACACATTTTCAGGGAACACACACACACACACACACACACACACACACAATATCTCTCTGGAAGGAGATGCAACAAACTGGCCTCAACCATGTCATTAGGAAGGGAAGCAGGACAGACATGAGCAGTCAATTCCACTCAACACCTTTTATCCCTTCCGGAGCTTGTGTCTCTCAGTGACTCACTGCTATGATCTTAATATGATGTGTCCCCTGGAATCCAGGGAGAAATATGATTCCAGTGTGGTAGTGTTGAGAACCAGGGCCATTATTGGGCTCTCAAGATGGACAATTCTTTTCTCCTCTAACTGAATTAATTCTCTCAGTGACAAGTGAGTACTTGCATTCATGGGACTGTTTTAGTTATCAGAAAGAGTCAGAGGTTACAAAGTGAGGTGAGCCCTGCTTGTGCCTGCCTTTCTGACTTCCATCCTGTTGTGACACCCTTAACAGAGGCAGCTGCCTAACCCTGGACTTGCAGAGCTAAACCTGCGAGCCCTTTCCCTGGCACAGCATAACCCCTGGCTCTTTCCCTGTATAAATTGCCCAGTCTCCAGTATTTCATTATAGTGACACAAAGCTAAGGTATCTACTCAAAATGTTCAGTTTTGATTTGTCTATAATACATAAGAGACCAATCTGGCTGTTAGCCAGGCCTGCCATGAGTATGAGGCAACGGTGGGTCCTGAGCTGCATGATTCTGGTGCCCAGTCCTAGCAATCACTACAAACACTCCTACTTCCTAAGGCCACAGGTTCACTACCACTGCTCTAGATTGGAGGCCCAGGAGCTATAGCACTATGCGTGATACTTGAAGGGGGAGGATGTAAGATTTTGTTGCTGAGAGCCAGTCTGAATGCCCCTTAACCTCCAGTGTGTGGTGAAAGCCATTGCAAAAACCCAGCCCCAGGCAAACCCCGACTGCCTTGTGACAACCCCAGGACAGGACCATGACAGGGACTCTTCTTTGTCACATCATATGCCTTACAATGCCCAAGGACAGAATGGCCAGGACTGGGGGAGGTGATGGGTGCTTTCTGAGCCATAAGGTGCTATGTGAGGCTCCCCATGGAAATAGAAGATGCAACAAGCATGGAAAGCAGGAGGATTCCGGGAGGCCACCTCCCAGGAGACTTTCCTGGAGCCTCTGGGAGTATGTCACTAACTGGTCCTGTATCTCAAACTTTCCTTTTTGTGCCTACGTTCGCACTATACTTTCACTCATAAACATCCTCCCACTGTAAATGATTCAGCTGCCACCAAAGCGAGCAGCTCCACTGCTCCACCCCCAAAGCCTCCTCCCTGCTGGCACGCTGGGTCTTGTCACCCAGAACATCAAAGCCATCGCTTTCGGTAAAAGCCTTTCTGATCATGCTGGTGACTCGTGCAGATAAACACAGCCCACTGCACAGGAGGGGCAACTCCCCTGTGCTGGGAGGAGGGGTCACCATCCAGGCAAATGCTTCTCAGAGTGCCATGCCCAGTGCCCTGTTCCACACTTTGCTGGGGGCCTTGGCCAGTCTTTTTCCCACCCGGCCTCTTGCAAAGGAAGAAGGTTGGACTGGGCAATCTTACATGGCTCTCAGATCTAAGTTTCACTGAGTTCATCTCACCCTCACTGTGCAGTTTGTACTTCCTGAACTGTGATGACAGTGAATTTACATACGGGGGAAAAAAGTTCAGTGGTTCTGTATAGGCCAGTTTGTAGTTTTCAGTGACTCACAGAAGAAAAATACAGAGGTGTTTCCACTTAGTTCCACTCTCCAGTTACTCAAGTGATGTAAAGTCAATGAGCCCGGGGAAGTTCCAGGCTCTTGGGAGTTCAAACCTCAGCAAGTGCAAGTGTAGCAGGGAGTTTCCCCCATGGACAGGTGCACTGGCAGGTGGGCTGCAGCGGCGATTCCCCTCTCTGGGAAAGCATCCTATGCCTGTTCACTTCCTCATCTCAATAAGCCATCTTCTAAACTTCAAGGACACCCTGGGCCCAAAGGTGGCCCCAAACCTGTGGCTCAGGAAGTCACAGCCCCAGAATGAAAGCTGCTTCTTCCAGGAAGCCAATGCCAAACCACCACCCACCTCAAAACCTCTGAACTGGGTAAGAGCAGAAATATTGCCTGATGCTTAATGCAAGCTCAAGGAATCTTTGCCAAAATAGTAAATACCTGGTGAATGAATTCCCCACACTGCTTCCATCCAGCTCAAGGAGTTCCTTTCCCTCCAGTGCTTGTTATGCACTGAGCACAGGGAACAAAATGGGAACAGGGCAGATATTTACCCACCCAGCCATCAAAGTAAAGGTGACAGCCTCTGTGAAGACAGCTGTCACTGAACAGCATTACCTTGTTCCAAGATGAGCACCTCTCACTGCAAATCTGCACACAGTGACAACCCCCCTCACCCAAATGCAGGACAACTACCAAAGATCAGTCTAGGTCCTGGGTCCTGTGAGTTGTCCTTTGTTGGACACTATCACAGCTCCACTTGCCCTTTTACCCAGTCCTGATTTCCTCTCCTCCAGTTTCACAGCTGTTGATCACAAAGGCATCCCACAATAAACATCCTGCTCACTAATGTATATATCGGCTTCCCAGGGCACCCAGAATGTACTAGGAAGGTTCTTACAATGGACACACAGAGCCTGTGCCACCAGAATGAGGGCTCCTGGACCAGTAGCATGAACAATGTCCCCAGGCAGAAATGCATCCTTGGAATACCATATGGACTAAAATGCTGAAGCTGAGACTCAAAAGTCTAGGCTGTGAGCAACAGCTATGAACAGTAAAGAAGCACCACAGCTGCTCTGAATGCTGCATGATTCTCACACTATTAAGATAGAGAATGCTTTATCTTTACAACACCTATTACAGGAGAAAAGGTTAACTTCTCCTGGGTGATTAGATGCTGGCTGCATGGACAAAGGAATGTAAGGATCCACACATTTGTTGAACAAGGAAGTAATACCCCCAGCTGCCACCAATAAGGCAAAGATAGCAATGATTTGGTGTATCATTAATTTTCGTAATTTGTTACAATTCTCCAAAAATGTTCACAGTGACAATGACAATGACGTAACTCATGAAGAACTTCCTACAAGGAGTGACTAGTGATCACCAGCTTAAAAGAAGGGAGAGAACAGAGGAAGGCATAAAAGATGCCACCACCTGCAAACTGAGTCTTAGCTCTACTCCTCAGGAACAAGGTAAACAAGACCCCATCACTGTGACAGCCCCGAGGCGGAAAGTGAAAGAAGCATCCATCACAAGGAATGGGGACCATGACCGTGGACAGCACTGACTGGAGGTACTGTGCATAACAGGGAGATGGGGAGACTTAATCCCACACTGATAGGAAGTCATCAGGCTCATGGATCCAATGAGGTAAGTGACAGCTGACCACTCACGCCTCAGAAGCAATGTGAGAGTCCCCTTGTGTTGCCATGGTTGTTTCATATGGCCGGCTTGCCAGGCTCCTAAAGCAGTTTTCACCTTGGGAGGTGCTTGGAGGCTCCATACTGGGGAGACAGCCAAACACAGATGGCGATATCCACCTCTCTGCCAGAAATGTATGCACCCCAGGGCCACAATCATTCAGAGCCACTGAACCCACCCAGAACCACCATTCCTGAGGATATACTGAGATGAGAATACAGAGGAAAGGGGCAGCAGAGCAAAGCTGGGCTTGTGCAAATAATAAACAACAAGGGCACTGTCAAGGCATGATGGTGCTTATCCGAGAGAATAATGGAGTGGGTGACAACATTGGGGCTACTTATTAGGTAATGCAGAGTATTTTAAAAAATACTGACATCTCTGGCCTTTGACCACATGTCCCTGAGCTGGAAACACCTCGAAAGCCAAATGCTGTGGTAGGTCACAGAAGTTGGCAGGCAGAGACGATAAGAACCCAAGTCTAGGGCAGACCAAGCCCTGAGCACGAGGTGGAAGGTCAGTCACATACCACAGGAAAGCAGGAAAGCTCAGCATGGGAGCAGATAGGCCCTGCTGCAAGCTACCTGCCTTAGACCAGAGGCTCCACCACTTCCTTCCTGCACAACCTGAAGCACCCAGAGTGCAGCGCACCTCCCTCAGCGCTGGCCTCTTCTGTGATATGAGCTAAGCATATGGATCTCCCAGAACAGGCTCCTAAAATCCTTAGGACCCAAGCCAAACACCCAAAATAGCTAGAATCCTAGGCTGCAGGCTTCCCATAGAAACTCTGCATGTTCATCCTGTCACTGTGCTTAAGAAACACCTGAAGGCTCCAGACAACAAGGAAATCATAGCAACTTGGGCTGAGAAGATAGCTCAGTAAAATAAGTGCTTGCCTGGAAATCATAGCAACTGATACACTGGGTCAGAAGCAGGCAAGGGATATCCCTTCCTACCATAGCATGTGTACCCAGGGCAAGACCTAACGTTCTGGGAGTTCTGGCTCCTGGGCTCCAGATATGGCAACTGAATGTTCAAAGGGAGCCATAATGCCTAGGAAAAGAGCAATAGCTATCAAGGGGAGGGTCCAAGGCTAGGCAGAGGGTGGGAGGGCATGTGGCACACCTCCCTAAGGACAGAGAGCCCTTCTCAGAGCCATGGTGCCATGCTGTGCTGAGCTGGCCAGAGATCAAGCAAGGGGCACGCATGGTCACAGCTCCTGAGGCTAAAAAGGCAGGAAGAAAACCTCAGGTTAAGGAACACCAGGACAGAGGGAAGTGAGACAGAGGAAGAGAATTAGTCCTTCCATGTCAAGGAAGCACAGTGTCCAGATGACTGCCAGACCCTGTACAAAGTCACCTTCAGGACTCAAATTGTCCCCACAGTAGGGCCTACACTGCCACATGACTGCCCTAAGTCAGGAAAAAGAAAAATGATCTCTCAGGTGCAAATGCTCTGCGGTGACCCCAGGTCAGCTGTCAGCTGAGGCATCAGCCCGTGCAAAGGAGAGAAACCCAAGTACTGGGCATTGAAGAGATCAGGCCCAGCCAAGCCACTGCTTAGAGCCACTGAGCCAGACTTCCTTGGTGCATGGCACTGGGGCTTCTTCATGTGATTGCTGATTCTGAAAGGCAACTATTTTGTCCCCAGTGACACATGGGCAAGATGAGGTTCCAGGGACATGCTCCAGACAGGCGGAGGTGAATGAATACTGTGAAGAGTGGGGGCTGAGGACCACCCCTACAAGGCCGTTCCTAAGTCCCTCTTGCTGTCCCACATCCTTTGAAATAGAAATCCTATTTTTAATAAAGAAGATAAACTCTGTCAAATATGATTTTACTTCACAAGAAAAACAAATTTCTCATCTTAGGGAGGGTGCGAACAGCTACAAACACTGCTAGCATGCTGTCCTGAGGAAGATGGACAGTAACTATCACTGGGGCTCTTTGAACCCCAGGATTCCATAACTCTTACATTGAAATTCCAGTTCCTACCCTACAGTTCTGACTCAGTGGCATGGAAGCTTTTCCACAAACACAAGCATGTTCTGCTCTTCCTTAGGGATATCAAGGCTCTTTGAAATCCATTTGGGCATCTTCAAAAGAGCCCAGATTCCCAAGGAGGAGAGAGAGAGCTGGAGAGCTGGAGAACAGGCGCTCAGTGGCAGGCACCAGAGATGCACGGTGCTGGAGAAGTCACAAGCCCCCGGGATGTGGTGAAGGGGCTGCAAGAAGGAGAAAGCCATCTAGAAGTACAAACAACCTGCAGGAAAACTGAGAAGAAACACAGGGGACTTTTCTTTTTTAGTTAGGAAGCCCAAAAATAGTCAAAGGATGTGTGTCAAAGCTTTTCTGAAGAAGGGCTGTACCTTCTTTGTAAGCTCTAGAAGGACAAGCGTCATGTTGAAGTCCAGGGCCAAGGCTGAGCGCGGTGATTTCTGAGGCTCCATGCTGTGAGAAGCTGAAGGCTCAATCCTCCACACTCAGAGCGAGTGCACAGAGCCCAGGGTCAAAGCATGCTTATTTTAAGCGAAGGCTGCCTTACAAGCAGCTTAACTGAAAGGTGTTCACATGGAAAGTAATGAATGTGCTGGAGCAGGGCCAAAAGTGCTGGAAACAACCGGATGAAGGAAAACCTGGGCCTTCCTAAGGATAACAAATATATCAATCTGACAAGAGGCCATTTCTCATGTATTGAAGTAAAATTTTTAAGCCAATACCCAGTGTGGATGGTGTTCCAGTGAAGCTGGCAGGGCCAAAGAGCTCATGGACACAGGGAAACAACCCCATTGGAAAGAAATTTGGCAATGTGTATCCAGAGTTCCAAAACTTTGTGCTTTGACTTAATGACCCTTCCATTGAGAATCTGCCCAAAATATTTTCCAAGAAAAGAAAAGTTCCACACACAGTGATGTTTATAGCACCCTTAGGTATGACAGCAAAGTGTTAGGAACTTTAATTTTCAGCAACAGAGAACTTAACAAACATTGCCAAATACACTCTTTAAAAAATAATAATTTGTGAGATGCTTTAATGAAATGGAAAAATGTTTGTGACGATTCAGGTTAAAAATAAACTACTAACGATTCCTTCCACCTGTGTCTACACAAATCATTAATCAATAAGTGCACAGAGTGTCTCTAATACCTGAGACAACCTGATTCATGCGGGGGGAAGAGGGCATTGGACCTTATTCTCTAATCCATTTCCATTCTTTGGAGTTACAATGCTGACTGTGCAATACAGGACACTGATGGTAACATTTTACTATTCAAACTTCTCTTATGTGTGGACAAGAAATAGACAAAATCCAGGGACACTAGAAATAGAACTCAGGATACAAAACACAATCAAGCTCAGGATGCATTTGTGAATCAAGCCAGAGAAGGCAAGATCTCTAAGTAGAGAATGCAGAAGGAGGGGCCGATTGGGGCCATTAATACGCACTAATGACGTCAGCCTTCTAAGCCCAGCCTTTGCCTCCAGAGTATCTGATGGCCTCTGGCTCCCCCACCCCACAATGCCCATTGTTTAAGTGGCAGAAGAAATCCTAGGTGTGTGCATTCAAACGTCCACCCTCTTAAACCTAGAGTAGCTAAAGAAAGGGCTAAGAATGAGCAGTCAACTCAGATTTAGTGTCTGCATGTGATGTGTTAGATTATGAAGACCTTTACTTGTCTTCAACATGGAATCCGGGTGGGATCTCAGTGTGGACAGGAATCCCAACCACTACCCCCACTGAGAGTGGCAGGTAGGACAGTTTAAGTGAGAGATAACCTTCTGCAGCCTCTGGAGACCTGAATCCAGCCCTTCCTATCAGTTCTTAGCCTCCTGTGAACTCAGTTTTCACACCCATAAAATGGAGACACTTTAGAGCCCTCCACTTCGGTCATAATGACCATGAAGCACAGTGCCAGGCAGCAGTGACAGCTCTGTCCGTTCCTTGCATATTCCATCTGATCAGCTTCTCAAGTCTTCGTAAGCCACGGGTGCATGCATAGGGGGTGAGGGCATACAAGAGAATGACTGAACCTAGCTTGTCCTGGCTGACCTTGGGTGCTCCTGGGCACAGACATCCCCTTCCTCAGCAGCACTATCACATTAGACTCTCTGGGCCACAGGCCCTGGGCAGGGCTATTAGTTTAAAGTTGAGGGCATTGTGTCTCTTTATTGGCAACCATCCAACTCTTAAAAGAGCAACCAGTGAGTTCTCCCCACACCCACATGCTGAGGCAGCTTGAAGCAGGAGTCTTCCTAATTTATTCAGGCCAGAGTTCAAGAGCTCCTTTGGGAACAAATCTGGAATCTGTGAGTGACTGGCAAATGGCAAGGGTTCCTTGCCTCTTGCCCTGCCACTCACCCCCATGGATGTCATGCAGAGCAGTATAGAGGTCCAGCTATAGTAACCCGCCTAGAGAGGTCACTGGCCAGCACCTGAACACAGGCAGTGACACTGATGGGCCAGGAATGCACACAAATCCCCAGGCTGAAACTTGTCTCCAGTGTCCTCTGCAGTGCCACAATACTAGGGTGCAGCAGTAGATGCTAAGGAATCTCCAGTGCTTCCCCCGAAGCACATTAGGCTAGATGCACTGCCTGTCCTGCCTACAGTGAAGGGAGAAGACACAACTCTCGGGGAGATCAGAGCAGAGAGATTCCTTGCCTCATGCCCTGCCACTCATCTCACTGAGGTCCTGCAAAAGCCAAGATCAGAAGCCTCATGCACAATATTGGTCAAAGGCCACCATGCTTCTCCTCCTTTCTCCATCCCTTACGTATCCTCACCAAATGTCCCTAGGCATCCATAATGGCCTTTCAGTAACAGCCTATCATTACACTAGTGACATACCAAGAATGTCCCACGTGTGTGACACAAAGTAACACCTGTAGCCCTCACAGCAGTCCCTGGGGATGAATGCTATATGCCTTGTCCCAGCTCACATGGGAGACTGGAATTTGTGGTCTATTACAGATTCTAGAATCTGGGCTGCTGCATGTGACACCGCAGTGCCCTAGAAGCACCTTTCATTATTCCCACCCTTTAGTCAAACAAAATGATTGGACTCTTGTTTGATGCCAGCCCAGAATGGGGACTGGGGCTGCTCCTTCCACTCACAAGCTCACCTGGCCCCAACAAGCAATCCCCAAAGCATCATGTGCTCATGAAACTCTTTACCCCAAAGCCAGTCAGGGACCAGGCTGTGGAGCAGCCTGAAGCTCATTCACTCAAGCAGCTGCTAGGCCTTGTGCTCGCAGACCCTCTGCATGGCCTTACCAAGCCCTTCCCCAGTCTGCCATGGTAAAGCAGGGGCAATCACAGGGTAAGAAACCCTGAAAAGTGCTTGTCTTCCACAAAGAGCAGCTCAGACTTCTTAGGTGTCAAATAAGCGCTTTACAGAAAAGCCAGCCAACACTTTATTTAAGGGTCAGATCATCCAGGTCTTGTAAGTCATAGGGTTTGTCTTAGTTACTTTTCTTACTGCTGAGACAAAATATCTGATGCCCAAAGCTAAAGAAGGAAAGGTTTACTTGGCTAATGGTTTGTAGAAATTTTAGTCCATAACTGGCTGGCTCCAAGGCAGGATGACATGGCAGAGAGGCACAGCAGAGGAGAAACAATTCATGGTGGGCAGAAGGTAGCAACGCAAGCAAGAGACCCCAGCAGTGCCCTTTCCTCCCTTTTTATATTCTATCTGGACTGCCAGGATTAGGGTACATAACAAACCAGTTAACTGATTTAATATTCACCCACTATTAGGGCTGGTGAGATAGTTCAGCAGACTAAAACACATGCTTAGACAAACTTAAGCAAGTGCAAGGACTGTGGTTCATTCCCCAGCACCACATGCTGTGCCAGCCTTGCCCCCAGGGTGGGCTGAGCCAGTCAGTCTGAGTATAGTGGTGCACATGTGTAATCCCAGCACTGGGGGGCTGCAAGCAGGAGGGTCACTGAGTCTGAGTTGCGTAGTAAGACCCTGCAACAACCTAATATACTAAAAAACAAAAAAATGTTCACCCATTCTTAATCCTAGCACCCTTAAAACCTAGCACTACACCATGACTCACTCAGTCACATGGTCTAGATTCAGCCACCTCTGAAACAGTATCACCTATGATAGCCTGAAGCTTTAGGGGGCAGGGAGAGTGACATCTAAGCACAGGCCGTAACAGCCTGCCATGGCTGAACTTTGCTATCACAGCACCAAAGCAGCCACTGTACTGCATCATTAAAAGGGGGTGGCTGCATTCCCATAGTTATATTTGCAACAGAAGCCTCTGCTGATCCACTGAGCCTTAAATTCCAGGGCTGGTAGGACAATCACAGGATGGAGACTGCAACAGCCCTGACACAGCAGGTGATAGACCTGCTCCTGTACTAGTGACACTCACTTGTTTCTTCTTTTTGGTTTTTAGGTCCTGTATAGATTTATTTAATCTCACAATGCCCCTGGTCAAGAGTCAAGACCCCTTCCCTAAGCCTTCTGCTCCCAGCTAGGCTGGGACTCAAGGTTTGGACTCCAGCTCACAAACGAATCTGTTCAGAAATTTATTTCTTCAACATTCTACACACTGCAAGTCCAAAGTAGCAGCAGGCCTGCACTCCTTTTGCGGACTCTAGGAAGGAGGCCTTCCTTGCCTGTCTCCTGGCTGCTGGTGGTCTTTGGTGACTCTGGGCATTCTGCCCTCATTGTTATTATATCATCCCAAAAGTTCTGCAGCTCTGTGTCTCCTCCCTTTTTCTTATGAAAACACAATTCAAAAAGCTGTCAGAGAAAATGAAAAAAAAAAAAATCACTTATAATATATAAACCCATTAGGGTTACAGGAGACTCCAACACAAACTTGAAAGCCCATGTGAGCTTGGAGAGAAGTTTTTCAAGTTCTTTTTTTTTATTCTGTATTTTAGAGAAATGCCTACAGGGGTAGGTCTCACTACTAGATCAGACTGGTAGTGATCCGCCTGTTTACAGCCTCCTAAGAGGTGGGATTACAGGCGTGCACCACCACGCCCAGTCTCAATTGTCCTCTCAGCACACCCTGGGGGCAGGGCTGGCACAGCAGGCCCGGGAATCAAACTCCCGGCCCCTGAGCCTGCTTGCAGGTACTTTAATCTACTGAGCCGTTTGGCTGGCCCTCAAGTTCTGAAAGAAAACAACTTTCATCCCAGACTAATATACCCTCCAGAACCATCTTACAAATTGCATAGAGACATATGAACATTACGTAGCAAAAAGCACCTTAAGAAATTCACGAACACCAAACCAGCACTCCAAAACAATACTGGAGACTATTCTATACAGAGATAAGGAAGCCAAGCACAGCCAGAAAGTCTGATAGGATAAGCACATCAGGCAAGCTGAATAAACAAAAAGGGAAAAGTAACACAATGACAGGAATAAGCCAGCACCTTCCAGTAATGGCCCTCAATTAACTGCCCAGGTAAAAGACTGTAACAAAAATGAAACCTCAAAGAAATCCATAGACTGAAAATCAAAGGATGGAAAAGTATTCCATGTACCAAGACTCCTAAAGCAAGGAAGACAAAGCTCACTTCCACAGAAAATGGTGCTCAAGCTAAAATTAATCAAAAGAAGCAGAGAAGGTCACTATTCATTAAAGGAACAATTCAACAGGAAGAGCCAACAACTATAGATTACATACACACCAAATACTTATATACCAACTTGATAAAACATAAAAAATAAGTTAAACATTAACACAATCATAGTGGGATACCTCAATGTTTAATTTTCACAAATAGATCAACTGAACAAAAAATTAACAAATATGAAATTCCTTCAAACAAAGGAATTTAGTAAGTACTTAGAGTATTCTATCCTAATGCCACAGAATACATTCTTTCTCAGCAGTATAGACTTTCTCCTAAATAAACTATGAACTAGTCCAGAAAGCCTGCCTGAGGAAATACATAAAACAAATCAAAATCATCCCATGTATACTGTCTGATCAGAATGTAATGAAACTAGAAACAAGAGAAACCATAGAAATTTTAGAAACATCTGTTTGTTAACTAACACTCCTGAGCACTCAGCAAGCTGCAGAAGAAATTATAATTTCCTGGAATCAAATAATAATGCCAGTAAGACACAGTAGGAATTACCTGGTTTGATAATGAAGAGCCTCAAGAGGCAAATTTATTGCTATGAAGACTTGCTTTAGAAAAATCAGATTGAGCTCAAACAAATCATCAGTCATGATGGACCTGAAGCTCTAAGCAAAAAATAATACTACAAACCCAACTGTAGTTCAAGGAAGGAAAGAAGTCGTAAAGATCTGGGCTGGGAATGGAACCCAGGGCCTCCTGTGGGCTGGTGAGTGTGCTACCACAGAGCTCCATCCCTAGCCCAGGGCTGAGCTGATGACGCAGATCCCAACCCATAACTGTCAGTGAGCCACACTGAAGGACCATGGAAGACAGATTCTGCTCCTGAAGAGCACAGTGCAATCCCAGGGGTCCTTAGGATTTCTCCACAGCTCTCACCTGCATCTTCTGCACAGGTCCATGGTGATCTGGCCACAATGTGAACAAATGACACAGCATAAGAAGAGTAGGTGGCCCAAGGCCATGGGACTTCTGGGTATTTGGTCTCCAAAAAGTCCTCTCAAAACAGCACCATGCCTATTACCAGTACTCAGTAAATAGTGCAGGCAATCCAAGCAGGACACTTGCAGTCCACAGATGTGTGTGGCCTTGTGCACACTTGAATGCTTTTCCTGCTCTGAGGTCTTAGGTGAGTTCTAGAACCCCAAAGTGTTTCTCCTCATGGCGCCAACAAAGCCAAGATGCAAAGGGGTCTGAGAGCACCTGGAATACTTCACCTTTCCATCTCCCTAGCAAAAGTGTTACCCAGTGAAGTGTCCCTTCTCTTGGAGATGTCTCAGAAGATGCACAGCCTGCCATCTCAGAATCCAAGGCTCCCATGCCTGTGTATAACCTCTCCACCTGCATCCAACACAGTGTTAAAATTGGCAAATGTGAGTAAACTGTATGAAAGTTCTTGGAACCAATCTTGTGACTTATATTCAATGTGAAAGCACAAACAAATTCAAAAATGTCTAACTAAAGCTATACACACATCAGGACAAGAAAAAATAATGAAACCAGAGAAGTACCCAGATGTAAGGGCTGAGCCTCCACTTCCCCAAGAGTACTGAGGTGGAGGGGTGATATTTTCCATGGTCCCTGTGCATGTGACCTTATTTTGGGAAAAGGTTTTAACAGGTGTGATTAAATTAGGGTCTCAAGGTATGTGACCCTGCATGTGGGTGGGCCTTGAGTCCCTCATGGGAGAAGAAAAGAGGCAGATAAGAGGTGGCCTCAGGAAGCTGAGGCACATACTGCAAGGATGGCCACCAGGCAGCTAGCACAGAGAGCCTCTAGGACCATCCAGAAGTGAGGCAGATCTTTGAAACCTTCAGAAGATGCACAGCCCGCCATCCCAGAATCCAAGGTACCCAGCCTCCACACCATGTAAGAGTCCAGTTCTGTTGTTTGAAAGCCATGAAGTTTGTGGTAATTTGTTACTTAGCCTTTGCCTCCAGCCCCGGAAGGGGGCTAGAGACTGACTTAGGTGTGAAAGCCCTCCCGGGGGCTCTGTCATGCAATCCTGGTCCCTCCAGTGGCTTGGGCTGTAAGCTGCTGTATGCTTGGGCTGAGAACAGGTCTGCCATCTGATAGACACAGCCACGAGGGATTGCTGTAATGATGAACTGCAGCCTCCTGCTCTGACAGCCAGCTCTGAGTTTCTGGGGTCCAAAGTCCTCAAGGCAGCTGCTGCATGGGACACCTTAGGGAGCATCCAATATGTGGCCCTGGGCACTGCTCCCATCACCCCTCAGCTGCTCACCCATCCACAGCTGGACACAGCTTCCTTGCTGACTCTAGCCCAGCCAGTGCCCACTGCCTTCCCAGCAACACAGTATGCACCTCTAATCCAAATGCAGTGATCTTAGGCAGACACCAAGCAGAACCCTGTATTTCTTCCTGTAAATTCTAGGCTCCTCCCACAACGCAGCCAGGGCATTCCCTCTCCACTGGTCTCTCTAACCCATCCACATCTCCAGGACCAGCCTTAGCAACCACTGCTGCCATGGAACCCAGGGTCTCGAGCACACTAAGCTTGAGCTCTACCACTGATCCGCACCCCGAACCTCATTGCTGGCACTGATCCTGCCTCTGACATTACTGCACAGTGCAGAGGCCAAATCTTCATGAAAACCACGCCATGCTCCAGGGCTCTGACTTAAAATCCACAGTTTCCTTTGACCACGGCACAAACCCTCATGGTCCTCTGGGAAGGTTTCTTCTTCCCTTTCCTGCTGCCCTCTGCTTCCCTCCTGGTGTCAGTGCTTCCTTTCCAGGACACCTCAAGTGGATGCCAGCCCCACATGTGCTTAGGACACTCTCTGTTCCCAGTGCAGCACTGAAGCTCTGAGCTATCCTTGCCTGACTTGCATGTAAATTCCCTCCAGAGGCCCTATGGCAAGAGAAAGCACCCTTCTCCTTTCTAAACTCCCAAATCCAGCATGGGACTTGGCTTGTAGAGCCTGTTGCATTGAATAAAGAATATCTTACATGTTGAAGAGTCCCAATAACTTAGAACAATGACATCCAAATAGGATTTTTTTTTTTAAAGTGGTGATCTATGCCTCAGTTTTTGCATCTGCAAATTGGAGACAGACTCCAGAACAGGGTTGACAGGAAGGAAGTAGCTCAAAGCCAGCCCCTCGGAGGCCTCCAGTGATAAGTGTTCTTTCTCCCTATCTTCGGCCTGCTGATCTCCCTATCAGGGGCTATTCATCCAGAAGGCTCCATGGTGACAGGCTAGGCCACAAAGATCCTATCTCTCACCAACGGAACTTCAAAAGCATCTTTATCTGCAGGACCACCTCATGAAGGTGGATTTCAAAGTAATTTCTCTTGGTAAGCTTTTTATTCCAGGCAGGCAGGCACCCACCCAGCCTTATCTGCAATGTCCCCAAGCTGTTGTCTTTCCAGGAAGGGTGTCTCCTATCTAGGGCCCTCCAGGAGGCAGGGGACAGGCCAGTGGAAGAGGCCCCAAGACCTGGCTGCAGCTGCAGCCTCCTCCACTTCCAACCGTGAGAGCTGGGACTTACGAGTGCTGTGCTCTTTGAGGGGCCCAAGGCCCCCCAAGTTGGTAACTGTTGCTCTAAAGGTTGAAGGGGCCATGGAGAAAGAAGGGACACCACCATGTCTGCCTACATTTGTCCCTCCTAGCAAAAGAGCAGCGCTGTTAAACAGAACTAAATTGTGGACACTTCAAGAAGTTGTTACTCGAGTTTGCTGCTATGACCGAGCCACCAGGCATAGGAGAGCCCTTCAGAGGATCCTTCCGTGTGCCTGGAGAAGGACAGAAGCTGGTACAGAGGCCTGTGAAGAGGCAGGCACAAGGGACAGCAAAGTCAGGTCAGCTACCTGCTCCCAGCAGGAGCGAGCTTAGAGGTAGGGTGGCTCTGCTGGCCAGGTGTAAACATGCACACCCAGTGTTCGAGGCTGCTGACCATGTCCCAATCCTTCTGCTTCTCCTTGCCAGCATGTTCATGGCTTCCTGGAGCCTCGGGCATTTAGCTGCTCACCACTCCACAACATATGGAGTACGTATCATACCTTCTGCTCTCTTTGCTCCCCACACCCAAAGTTGGGCATGCTGTGGAGCACAGAACCGGCAGAAATGAGAGACAGGAACAACCGGGGAACTGATAAACGGTCATCAGTTACACTGGGGAAGCACACACATCTCCTTTCCTCCCTCCCTCCCTACCTCCCTCAGAGCCCAGAAATGCTCCCTGGCTGATATTCTCCTGGTCCTCAGCATGGACAGCATGTCAGGACATGCGACAAAGCATGCGACCTTGGCATGCTGCCAGTAACAGGCAACTTATAGAAGGCCTCATGGTCCCATTTCCTTCACAGCCTCGCAGACAGTTCAAGAATCTCCATAGGATAAACTGCCATTGTGTGCTTAGAACTGGCTGGCACCATGACACTGGGACTGTGGGCTGAGGATTACTGCAGCACTCTATGGTTATCCAATGCTGAGGTATAGCAAGTCCTGACAGAGGTACACACCCAAGGTGGCACACAGTCATCACATACACTGTCAACTCGGAACCCAAAATCCTGGGGTGAAATCCTGCTTTGTGCGGGGCATGGTAGTGCACACCTGTGATTTCAGCACTTGGGAGGCTGAGGCAGGAGGAGCACCTTGAGTTGGTGGCTAGCCTCAGCAGCACATCATTTCAAAGCCAGACTGAACTACACAGCAAGACCCTGTCTAGAAAAAAAAAAAAAAAAAAAAAAAAAACAATTTCTGCTTTGTCTCCTGTGGCCCACTTCCTGATCCTGGGCCTCAGGTTCCTTTTCTGGAAAGCAGACCTTCTACCTGCTTTGCCTTCCACTAAGGAGAGAACAGACAGAACAGAAAGTGCATGCTTTCCTAGGTTAATACTGTAGGTGCTCAATGATTTTATTTATTTAAATGAGTGGATAGCAGGTCCCTGACCCTCCACACCACTGGCCAGAGCAGTCACGCTGCATTCTCCGGTTTGATCATCGTTGTGCTTCCCAGTCCAGTCCCTCCCATGTACCTGCCTTGTCCCTCCCCGGCAGGGGCGCTCTGCTTTGATCACTTGGATGGGACTTGGTGCCAGTTAAGCTGACACAGGGCCAACCTCGGAGAGGGTTCCCTCCTGCAATGCATGGCCATATCCGCCCCAGACCTCCTCAGCAACAGGACGCAGCGGCGCAGTGGGGCTCAGGGACTGCCTGCCACTGCCCAGCCCCTCAGAACCGGCAGTGCTACCTGCGAGTGCCTCTGTGTGTACTACCACATGACCCCTACTGGGAAATCTCTGTCCCATGCCTGGCTGGGCCTGGGACACAATGAGCTAGGGACCTTAGAGCATGTCCACTTCTGGTCTTAGTCTCCCCACTACAGAAAGGAGAACATGGGCTCCAGCCTGCCGAAGACACTAAAAATCACCTCTAAACCTGGGGGAGCAGGGCATATCCCAAGCTGTTATTGTGCATTATTCTCAGGGCACTGCAACTGTACCTTAAGTCATCCTGGTTACTTCCACAGACTAGAACCGTCATAATAATGACATTTGTTCTAGTGACAGGGAGCCCTCTGAAATGAACATTCTTAAGCAAAGTTACCTGAATAAACAAGCTTCTCTGGAAAGATGAGCTGGAGCTCAGATGTGGCTCAGATCCTGTTTTCATCTCTGCAGAGAGAGAGACCTGGAATTTAATTCACAAATTAACCCACTGAGCTGTGCTTTCCCCTTTCCAGGGAACACAGAACAGAACTTTCCTCATCACAGCTGCCTGCCTGTCCCTACAAGTGTGGAAAAATGCAGCAAGCTCTGTCGAGCACGGACAGGGTGGCCCTCTGCTCTGGTCTGGCCCACCTGGGAATGGCCTTTGCTGGGGATGGACAGGAGAGAAGCACCCCTTGTGCACCAAGGCCCCAGTCGCTAGCTCAGCATAATCTCTCCTGGGGAACACACATGAGGCTTCAATGCTGAGTGCCTGGGTGCTGGGACCATGGCCAGTACGCTGCCATGTTTGGGTGTGGCCTGGACACCCTAGGCACACTCCACAGTGACATTCCACTGGGGATTGTAAGGATACTCACCCAGGCTATCTCTGAATTTACTCAATAGATAAGGTCATAGCCCTGGAGCCCAAAGGAGCAGCTCCAGTCTAGCCCTTGCACCAGTGATCAAGGTACCCAGGGCAAGTGACTCCGCTACCTGTAGCACAGCGATTGACCTGTGAAACCAAAGGTATGCCCTGCAGACACAGGGACACAGCTCTGCTGTCCAACCAGTGCTCAAGCCAAGTTGCTGCTAAATTGAAGCCTTGACTTGAACTAAATATGGCTGCTCTGGGTTCACTTCATCTTACTTGTTAGGAAAATTAATATACTTTCCTATGGAAATCCTGGGCTCAGCCAGGGACACTGCTACCCTGAATCTGAGCCACATCTGAGCTCCAGCTCATCTTTCCAGAGAAGCTTGTTTATTCAGGTAACTTTGCTTAAGAATGTTCATTTCAGAGGGCTCCCTGTCACTAGAACAAATGTCATTATTATACCTGTTCTAGTCTATGGAAGGACCTGGTATCTGTCTGCCTAAGCTATTGTAACGAAGGACCATACCAGAGACTGGGGAGCCTCGACAATAGAAACTTCTATCGCAGAGATGGAAGCTGGACATCCAGGACTGAGGTGTCGGCAGGCTAGCTCCTCCTGCAGCCGCTGTCCTTACTTCCACATTGGCACTGTCACCTACCTCCTCCTCCTATGTGCAAGCTCCACTAGTGGTTCTGTGAGTTCGAATTTCCTCCCCCTGCTCAAGACAACAGCATACTGGACCAGCACCACCCCACAGCCTAACATTAACTCTATCTCCTCTTTGCAGACCCCATCTCCAAATAGGATCACTGAGAGTCAGGGCTTCCACGCAGGACACCTGGGAAGACAGCCCACACACGACACATGGTGTGACATGGCCGCTGAGTGACCCCTAACATCATAGCACATCACAAACTTCCAAACCCAGTGTAGCCAAACATTGTGAGTGAGGAATGGAGGACACGGAGAGCTGGCACCTGGGGTGGTGCCAGGCAACACAGGACTCTCCCAGATCAAGTTGGAAGCTAGCCACAAGGGAGCAGCATTTCAGCTACCATTTTCCAAAAAAAACAAGGAACCAGTGAGCTGAGAGAGAGACTTGGACCCTTATTCCAAAACTGCACAACCAGTGTGACCCACCCCTGCTCCATGGGCCTCAGGCTCCTCCATGTAGGGCAGGTCACTCCCACAGTGGTAGGGGAGGGGAGAACAGGCTGGAGGGTACAACACAGAGGAGGTATCTGCGGGGTCCATCCCAGACTCACTCAGACACGGTGGACATCATTTCATCTTAATCATCTGTACCAGCTAGGTGCTGGCCCCTCTCGTTTCCAAGAATGCTTTTCCAAGAACATTCTAAGGCCTGTGGGGAAGGCTAAGCTCAACAGAAGGTCAGCTTGACCCTTGAAAACAAGGCTATAGTCCTTGCCAAGAAATGACAAACACGTGCTTTTTATTTTCATTCTGTGTATACCCATAGCCTATGGGCTGATAACTCAGAATTATTCTAGATGATTAATATTTCAAACTTCACAGGCATTCTCTCCAAGGTCCTGTGGCCAGCTAGGCCTGGGCCCACCTTTGCCCATACACGTTCATCTTCACAGTCAGAATTCCCCAGAGAAGCAACACTACTGTGCCAGGAGATTTGCCCATCCATCTGGACTGCAGGAACCAAGCAAGGTGCCGGTCATTGAGAACTCCATACCAACTCTTCTCCTCCTCCTCCTTTTCTCTGTAAGTAGAAAAAAGAGAAGGCCTCTGTAGAAGTGAGTTTCAACTCTGCAACTTGGAGCATTAGCCTCTGCTAGTTCATCTATTAAAAAAACAGAGCAGACTCTCCTATCTGTGCAGCTCATGGTGAACTTGGGGAAAGTACAGAGCATTCTGCTGCTATCGGGATGAACACTAGAACAGTTCCTGGGCAAGCAGTTGGCACACACTGAATACTCCATAAATGCTTTTGACAGTCATGTCCTTTTCCACCCATCTGCACAGCCAAGGAATCTGAAGGGCCCAATTCTCACAGATGGAGACAGTAAAACTCAGACAGGGCAAGTCCTTCGGCGAACGACAGCCTGCTCTCCCCAGCCTCCGGTCCATCTGTCTGTCCTTTCCACCTGAGGGTCCAGAGAAAGCCTTTAGTCCATTTGGTGAGCCTGCAGTGCAGTGATCTCAGCAGATCTCTGAGATTCTCCAGAATGACTCAGCAGTGCGGAGGTGGCATGGGCTTGGGGCCAAGTGCCGGGCAACCCTTCCCTTCATCCCACTGGGAAAGGGCGGAGCAGCTTGTTCTTCCTGGAGAAAATAACTAAGAAGACACAGGTGCCAGGCAGCAAGGCTCAACCTGGGTGCAAACTGACTTGCTGTTGCAGCCACATGACCTTGCTGGCTTCCTCAGTCGGGGCGTAAATCACCTATGGTGACCTCAGGGACACACGTCTTTTACAAGATTTGAAGGAGGTTTAAAGGAGTCAACAAATAAAAAAAAGCTAAGAGAAAGTATGAAAATTATGGTAGAAGCAGGGGAAATAAGGGCAAGTCTTCAGGATGTAAAGGAAATGGCAAATAAAATGCAAAAGCCAACCCAGGGGCCGGAAGTAAGAAGGTGCTTTGAGGCCCCAGGGACAATCTTGCTGAGTAAGCAGTAATGACACTGTTACTACAGCCCCAGAGCTTGGGGAGCTCAAAAGGCTTTAACAGACATGATCTCACTGAGATTCTTTTATTAGCTTCTAAGCCAGGTTAACAGGTTCCTGCCATCTCTGCTGAGGCAGTGAAACTGCAGGCCCCCAACCTCCCTGGTTACACAGGGGCCTGCAGACTCCCTGAGCCTGCTCTCACAGCACAGATTAAGACCTGTTTCTTCTCTTGTGACCCACGACAGGCAAGGCATGGCAGGTTTTGAAACTGTCTCATTGCTATTTGTTTCTCAATAAAAATATTTAACAAAACAAAAAAAAATTAGAAATTAAACAACAACAAGAAGTCAATGTGCTGGGCTGGGGAGATAGTTTGGCCATCTAGGCACCTGCCTGGCAAGTGCAAGGACCTGGGTTCGATCCTGTGTACCACATGCTGTGTTGGCCCTGAACAGAACCAGCCAACAAAATCAGGCGTGGTGGTGCACACCTGCAATCCTAGCTCTAGGGAGGCTGACACAGGATCACAAGGAGTCTGAGCTGCACAGCAAGATGCTATAACTAATTAAAAAAGAAGAAGAAGTCAATGTGCTAAGCAGCATGAGGAGGCACATGCCCACAGCCACAGTTACTTGGACACTGGGCTTAGTGTCTTGAGCTGGGGGTCAGCCTGAAGAACACAATAAGACGCTGTCTCTGATCCAAAAATGAAAAGGGCAGGGATGTAGATCAGTGATAGACTCCCTGCCATCCATGCACGCGGCTGTGTGAGGAATGCTCAGAACCTCAAATAAGATTTTTGTAGCAGCATCAAATGAACTCTGTTTTGCTTTTTGTAAGAATCAGAGCAGAATAGAGAGGACAAGTTTTGGGGTCTACCATGGGTTTGTCAGCCTGGCTGCTTCAGATGCTTTCCAAGGCTGCTGATAGGAAAGAACTCTTCCTAGAAGGGCCACGTCCAGGACCAAGGCCATGACAAATTCAAGTTTGCGCAAAGCCTGTCACATGCCTTTCTGTTTCTATGCCTATTTTGGGTGTTCACACAGTTCACGACCATTTGGTGACCTCCTTAGACATCACCTATGTGGTGATGCTATCATCCTCCTGGTTGTGTGAAGTCTGCATCCACCCTGCCAGATGGCCTTATACTGGCCTCCCATCCAAAGCTCTGGCCTTTACAATGAGGTCATTTCTGAGCTTAGAAGGACAATGACACGCTCAGTGACATGGCCATGCAGGGAACCCTCTGCTAGGGCTGACTGTGGGGTGAGGTGCAGAGGAAGGAGCATGGCTGGTGGAAGTGACCCAGGCTGACACTTGCCTCTAAGGAAGCCTCAGTTCCCCTGCAGAGCCGCAGGGACTGGATTCCCACGCCCTTGCTCAATGAGTGAGATCATGTCTCCGCAATGCTGTATGCACTGATGAAGTGCTGAGTGGGCAGGAGCTGCACAACCATGCTGTCCCCGCCTCCCGGGGAGGGTACTACTGCTGGTGGGTGGGGAGGAAGGCTTGTGACCCAGTCAGCCTGAGTCTGACTGCAAAAGCTGGGCCTACACGGGCAAAGCTGGTCCCATCCAAGTCCATCTTCGACTCTACATGCTATTTCCTCCTACCCTTTGCTCAACTCTTCTCCTGAGGAGTCCTGAACAAATTCACTGTTTGTGCTTGGTGACTCAGCCCCTTCCCTGGTGCCTATTCAAGATCACAGAAAACATTGCAGCTCTCAGCTTTATTGGTAGAGAAAGTGAGGAACAGTGGTTGGAAGTGACTGGCTAGAGTCACAGGCCATGGTTATGGCCACACTATAGATGCACTGATAAGGCTTCTAGGGGCAGAAAGCACCTATAATCCAAGAGACTTGGAATCACCAAGACCTCAGTTCTCCAAGGTGAAAGCACAGGCACAATCAGAAGAGCACCCCACGCTGGGGAGTTCACCCAGGGGCCCCATAAAGGTGAGCTGGCATGCCCATCAAGGGGAGGGAGACAAGATCACTTGCCCAGAAGTTTATTAAAAGGATTCAATGAAAAAAGGTGTCAGAAGTTCTCAGCCCCTGACAGTGAGTAAGCGCTCAATAAAGGAGAGTTCTAATTACTTAACTGGGAAGGCAAATCCACATCCTATGGTATACAGCTTTTCCAGGATCCTGGCCATCGGGGAGGCAGAGCATCCCCAGCTGGGACCAAGCAGAGCCTCTCTGGCCAGTGACTCAGACAAGGCCAGTGGTGGATCCAGCAGCCTAGGCAGGGCCGCTTGGGCCACTGCCTTGCTGGCCACAGCTCTGGGTGATGGGATTTTACTGGAAGGCCTGGGTTACTCCAGGGCCAGCATCAGCCTCCCTGTCCCTGGGGCCTGAATCTCACCAGTCAATGATGTGAGAATCTTCATAAAAGAGTCAGAGACTCCACAGCCCTGGAAACAGTAAGCAATGAGAGAGATGGGGCAGAGCCAGGGAGAAAAGGGGAAAGTGAGGGGCACTTCCCACAAACCGAAACTATCCTGTGTCAGTGTAGCCACGTGCAGTGTAAGGCTTGCCCAGAAGATCTGGCCACCAGGCTGAGCTCTGGGACAGAAGCCAAAGTCCTTGAAGATCAGGGATGAGGAAGTACTGTGGCACAGTGCCTGCCTGGTGAGCACAAGGCCCTGGGTTAGATTCCTAGTACTAAGAGAATCAAGACAGACCTGATGGGCAGAAGAGAAAGGGCTGAGGCAGAGAAAAGATGAGCAAGGAGAGAAACAGAGAAAGGTCCTGCACACAGTACAGAAGCCAGAAGGCCTGTCCCAGGGTGTCCCAGGAGCTGGGCACCATGGTACCAGGTTGTTAATTGATGCTGATGCCTGTCTGGCGGCTGAGGCAGGGGAGCCTCACTCTGCAGGGAGGGGACTTGCTCAGGGTCACTGGTCAGGCTGCCAGAACACACTGCCACATACCAGCTATTTTGAACAATAGAAAGTCATTTTCTCACAATTCTGAAGCTGCCAATGAAGGTGTTGCCAGGGCTGATTTCTTCAGAGGCCTCCCTGGCTTGGCAATGGCAACCTCCCCATGGTGACCTTATGTGGTCTCTGCTGATGTGTGTCTGGGTCCCAGTGTCCTCTTCTCATAGCACCAGTCCCTGCTTTAGGGCCTAAATTACCCTAACCCATGACCTTACTTAACTGAATCTCCTCTAAAGAGCACATTCACAATCACAGTCACAGCCTGAGGTACAGGGACCAGTTCAACACATACTCTCTGGGGGACACACACTACAACTCCCAGAGGCCTGCAAAGTGTCCTGCGGCTCTCCTGGCTTGCACCAGAGAAGCTAGACAGAATGCTAAACCTTGGCCTCAACATTTTGCCCAGAACTGAGGACAATGAGGACAGGTTTCTGAGAGTCCTTTCTTCACAGAAAACAGGAAAGACAAAAAACTAAGTTGGCCTCCTTCTCTACTGAAACCCTTGGCTGGAGGGACAGAGAGATAGCTCAGTGGACTAAGTGCCTCCTGAGGCAAGTGCCGGGACCGGGACACAATCACCAGTATCACATGCTGTGCTGGCCCTGGCCCTGGGCATGCTGAGTATACTACCAGTACCAGGCGTAGTGGCCCATGACTATAACCCCAGTGCTGGGGAAACTGCAAACAGGAAGATCACTAGGAGCCTGAGCAGCATAGTGAGTCCCTGTACCAAATACGTAGCAAGCAAGCAAGAAATCCTAGGCCTAACCTTGCGTCTGGCATAAGCAAGGCTCAGGAGCCACCAGCCCCTCAGGACAAATGCACACTGCTGGGTGCTCCCTTCTGTGGAGTGATTGCCTTTCCACAGCTGTAAAGCATAAGCTGTCTGACAGGGACAAGGAAACAATATGAAGCATCCCTGAAAGACTCCTCCTGTATGGAGGGCTCAATCCTCAAGCACAAGTGCTCTGAAGTGGAGTTTGCAGGGGTGACTGGGTCAGAAGCGTGTGAACTTTACCAGTCAGTTACTGCTCCTCGGAGTCCCCAGCTGACCAAGTTGCCAGGAAGGGCCAGGCTGGAAGAAGTTGGTCACTGAGCCTTGGAAGGGTCTGTCCTGCCCTAGTCCCTTTCTCTCTGTCTGCCTTTCTACTTCTTAGAAGCCATGAGATGAACAGCTTTCTTCTGCCATGCCCTTCTGCCATGGTACTTCTGTCCTGGAGCCCAATGACCATGAACTGAAACTTCTAGAAACTGAATTTAAGCAAAGGTTTCCACCTTCAGGTTGCTTATCTCCGGTATTTTGGTCACAGTGACAAAGGAAAGCCAATTCACGCTGAAGGGGAAAATCTGGCACTTGGCCACACCAGTTCTCATTCTTCATATTTACATCTGCAGTCCTGGCTCTGCTGGAGACAGACGCAGTTGGGGAAGCCCACACAGCTCTCCCAGGGGAAGGCTGAGCAGTCCAACTGGGAAGTGGAGGTAGGTCACCTGTGGATACATTCAGGCCCACTGTGTGAGCAGCCAGGGGCTGAGCTGGAGAGAAGAGGGAGACACTGCTGAAGAAGAGTCAGAAGGGGAGACGGAGCTCAGGTTGCAGGGCCGGGGATGTCCACAGGGCTTTCTGCAGGTGGTCTCAGTCCACCCTCAGGGCAGTCCCCCTCCTGCTCCAGCCACTTGCATGTGGCGTCCCTGGCTAATTCTTCACCAACACATTACGCAGCAAAAGCACGGGCATTCATGCTTCTCGGCTGATTGAACTCACCTCTGGACTCTGGACGAGCTCCCTAACTTCTCCGGGCCTCCTTGTCCTCCTGCACAAACTGAGGGCTAGCTAGACCAACTCCTCAGAAGATACAGAAGTCAGTTAAAGGCCTGCTGTGGGACAGGCCTTCAGGGATGAATCACCCTTTGTCATCAACAACAGACACATCAGGAAGAGTGACTGTGGGGCTGGCTGCGTAGACGCTGTGAAAACAAAAGCTTGGCCGCCCAATGAATGTTACATAAATGAACTGAATCTTAACCACAGCCACCCACAGTGGAGAGACCTGCGGAAAAAGAATTCAGATCCAAGGTGAAAGTGTCAGAGCGGAAAGGCGGCAGGGCTTTGGGTCAGAGCAGCCAACCAGTGCTGGTGGAGGACAGCTGGGACTTCCTTTGAGGATCAGGGATTCCAGAAAGACAGGCTCTACAATAGCTACTTTCAGAGTAAAGAAGAGCACTTGTCCCACCTTTCACACAGGGTCTGGGACAGACAGTCACTGTAGGCGCAGCTTCATTATGTGCCATGAAGACAATGCCATTCCACGCCATCTGTACAAAACTTGATAGGCGCTCCATAGATGAGGGCTATCCTCTGTACTCCTGTTTCATACTACTGGCGAATCTGCCCATGGTCTCTTTTCTCTCCTCTTCCTAGGATGGATACTTCCTTATAGACAGAGAACCATTAGAAAGCACCATTTTGTCACTGTTGTAAAGACAAATAAGATCACCTGGTGACATCACAAAGGCTGGGAAATGTGTTTTAGCACCAGGCTCACCTTTGTACAACCCTACAGCCCCTAGCTCCCTTCCCCCACTTAACTCCACAGGACCTGTCTGCTCTGAGGGCTGTGTTGTCCCTGGCGCCCGGTCCTGGGATGGTGCCTGACCTGCTGGACGCCCAAGGCAATTGATTAGCTCTCTGATGTGTAACGATTGTGTCCCGAGGCTGGGTGAGTAACAATGAGCAGAAAAGCCAATCACATTGTCTTCTATGCACACCTGACAAATGGCCAGACAGTCTGGAAGAAGTGGGTGAGGGCTGGCATCCGGGCCCGCCCTGCCCTCGCAGTGCCCTTCCCAACGCCACCACCTTCTAGACAGACATCCTGGGAGGTTGGTGGCTCCAATTTCTTCCTAGAGAGAGCACAGTGAGGCCCACAGAGCTCCTGAGCGATTCCTAGACTACACGCTGACAAGGAGGAGGCCTTGGACTCAGGCCCTCAGCTTCTCCATCTGTGAGGAGTGTGGTGCTGAGTAGCACTGGGCAGCTGGAAGAGAAAGTGAGCAAATGGAGCCTGTGGTCAGCCAGCTTCCTGGGAACGCAGTGCCGCCTGTGGATGGTGCAGGAAGCGCTCAGGGCTGGGTCCAGCGTGGCCCCCCACTGACACCAAAGTGAGCTGGACACGCAGGGGAGGAGGTTTTCTTCTTTATCCAGGCAAGCACAAGAGAAAGCTTCTCCTAGCAGTTTGTTATGTGACAGAGAGACAGAGAGACGGAGACAGACAGAGATAGAGAGAGACAGAGACAGAGACAGGCCCCCCCACACCCTAGTACCCACAACAGTTCACTGTGAGGTTTTATCAGCCTACCGCCTGGCCCAGCAGGGTAAACACAAGTCGCACATGGAGAAAGAATGCCCGCCTCCCCAGAAAGCTTCCTGTGTTTTTTGCCCAGGACAGGTTTCCCGACAAAGGACCTGGCCCTGAGCCATGAACCCAGAGAGGGAGGAACCGATTTCACTGTACTTAAACCAATTTGCCAGGCCCAGACAGCAGCTAATGAGCAGCCTGTGCCCTCTGAGCCATCGATACCACTTTCCAAATCAAGTTACCAAAGTAGTCTTAAAACCACTTCAAAGGGCCCGGTTGACTGTTCCCAATGGGGCATCCTGCCGGCCATATGGCCTCAGCTGCCGCCGCCGGCGTTCACCTCCTCAGCACGGGGGCAACAGGACAAGCTGGCTGCCTTTGTATCTCTCTGGAGGCCTGCTTTTCCCTGAATGCCTGAACCTACAGAAATGTAACTTGGGGATATATAAAAAAGAATAGGATAACATGCAGGGAGACAGAATGAAGGAAGGCCTACATGCGGCCTGGGCACTGGCATGGCAGTGGATGGCCCCTTCCAGGCATGAGCACAGCAACCTGGACTCCTGCTGTCCTATTTTACATACCAAGATCATGAAATCTGGCAAGGTCTCAGGGTGGCCAATGAGCATCAAAGGAAGACAGCAGGATCCACGACAAGCCACCGTACCATGCTGCTTTTATAAGAGGTGTAAATATCCATAACTTTGTACCCCCTTTGCAACAATTAGACACAACAGTGGTCAGATGCACCCCAAGTCAGAAATGGGTTTTCCTTAAGATGCTGTGTCATTGGTCATAATCTCACTGCCTCCATTTATTGAGCACCAGGGAAAGTGAAATGTTTGAGCTCCTTATCTTCATCCCATGCAAGCCCTGAAGGACATCAGGTTTCTTGTATCCAGGATGCCAAGTAATACACTCAAGGTCATGCAACCAGGAAACAAAAGATAGTCACATGTGCTTGGAATTCAGTGTGAACACTTTGTGCCTTTTCCTAAACCAAGTTGCCTATAAATTTGTCACTGGGAAGAAGGTTCTGCAGAATATCAATATCAGCCTTACCAGGTAGGGAAGACAAAGATAGATCCGTGAACCAACAACCTCCAATGAAAGGAGATTTTTATACTCTCCAATCAGGGAACATATGGGGCCAGGGAGATGGCTAAGTAGAATAATAAGTGCTTACCTGGCAAGCACAAGGGCCTGAGTTCAATTTCCAGTTCTGCCAATAATTAAAAAAAAAAAAAAATTGACACAATTTTTAAAAATCAGGGAACATGTGACAAAGTCTGGAATTGTTTCAGACTGTTCCAACCAGGGACTGGAAGCAGCGAGGGAGTGAGGATGGCTAAGAGTACTATAGGCAGGGACTGGGAAGAGGTGGGAAAGACCCACGGCAAGTGCTCTGGCCCAGAGTATCAACAGGACAAGACTGTGGAGCCCTACTGTGGACCCACACATGGCTTTGCAGCTATTCACCTGATATTATAAAAGACAACTGTTACTCAAAATACATTTCTTAGCAGTTTACATGAAGCTGTAGCACAACTTTAGTGTAGCTAATGGGCCCACAGAATCTTACAGAGGCTCAACAAGAAATGAAAGTCAGGTTGAATGCATTGCATGAAATTATGCCATCGCTGCCTGAGAAGTCCGTCCCTTCATGAACCATTGCAGAGTGTTCCCGCTATTACTGTCAGAGTCCATACTGGGACCAACATGGGTGAAGAGGGCCAGGGACACTCTAGGAGCCCCATGACTAGGTTATGTCTCATGGAGCTACTGCATGGTGATGGGACATTGCAAGCTCAATGGTCCATAGCAGCACTTTCTCTTCTTTCAAAGCCTCAGAAGAAAGTGGCTGCAAACAGGTATTCCTAGCAGGTATGCTACCTCCAAGCTCACACAAATAATAACTCACTAAAATCAGTGCTTACAACGCCTCACCATTTGACCAGTTAGCTTTGCTCTGGACTGGTGACCCCATAGAAGCTACCAGCTGAAGTCATTCCAGGTGGGCAGTAATGACAGCATTCTTGAAGCTTCCTTCAAAATGGTAAAGCTATGGACTGGGATACTGGAGGTAGTAATACAGGTTATGGTCTGTAGAAGCAGCATTTGAACCAGCTGTACTGGACTACTATCTCCAACAGGGTCACCAGTATATGAAGAACCCCAAGAAAGTCCTGTGCTGTGCCTGGCCTCAGTTTTCCTCACTATGTGGGCCAGTCCATTCCCACACAGCCTTGGGAACCATCATCTGTGACAGGAGACAAGGTGTGTCACGTGGTTTCAGCACCCACACACGAGAATAAGGCCATTTCCCTCCGCCACCTGGAAGCTCTATGCAAGAAAAGATGCTCTACAATAGTTGTACTGATTTCTTTCCTTAGCTAGCTCCAACATTTGAGGCAAGCCATGAAAATTTTCAGTGATCCCTTCCACATCCAAAGCAGACCTGGACCACAGAGAAAGAAATCAGGCTCTGACTTTAAACATAGGCCCACAAGTGTGGCTCTGTACATCCTGGGTTCAAAGAGCAAAAGGTCCCCACAAAAGCAAGCTAGATGGTCCTTGGAAAATGCAACAGCAGTGTCAGCCCAGCCCCAAAGCGGAAAGGCTGTGGTTCACACCTGTGTTCCAGGGATGAGCTGAGCTGATGCTGCACAAGACCATTGACAATAGAAGAGGAGGTTTGTGGGACCAGCCAGCCAATGGGACATGAGACAAAGACTGAGCCTAGTGGGGAAGGAGATGGGTGTTACCCACATCAGAGACCACAGATTGGGAGCAATATGATGACCAGGGTGTTCCCACTGACAGCCTAAAATCAAGATAATAAAAGTAAGAGCTAGGGCAAAGTTGTACCCCTAGATGAGAAATCTGAAGAACAGCAAGCTAGCTTAGTAAGGGAGGACATTTTCCACCGCTAGAACAATGACAGCAGCCACTCCCTGAGGATGTCCTAGAGACCACATGAAGTCAGGCTGGCCTCTGGATGGTCAGCAGTTGAACACTGGTGATGTCACATAATTCAACCTAGTATTTTAAGCTTTTTACACGTAGCAATTAACTGTGTCCTCACAGTAACCATGATGAGGCATAGCACTAGAATAATATCTCCTCTCCCCAAAATGAAACATCCACGTCTATTATGGCTTGCAACTGGATGTCCCCCCAAAGCCTCATGTGGTCATAGGTGGGGATTTGCAGAGATGGCTGCATCTAGGTATGTGATGCTGAGATTAAGAGGGAGGATATGGAAAGGCCCACCCTGGGAAGGCCGGGGCACCACCCAAAGGCAGGTAGCCTGGAGGAATAAAAGCAAGACGCAGGCTGTGGTGGTGGTGGTGGCTGCTTCGCTGTCTCCAGCCTGCCTGCTATGGCTGTTTCCTACATGTTGCCCTCTGCCATGCACCTACTTTGGAGCCAGCTGATCGTGGACTGAAACCTCAAAAAACTATGAGTTGAAATAAACCTTCTTTCCTTCAACATTGGGTTTTGGGTTCCTTGCCTCAGCAACAAGAAAAGTAACTAAGACAGTTCCTAATTCTCAGAAGAACTGCATATGTCACCTCACAGAACAAAGGCAGCTTACAGATGTAATTACCTGAGGTGAGGCTTCTTCAGGATTACCAAAGTATCCTCATCAAGTCACAGAAATCCCTCACTTTGGAGAACCTCTACCAGGTGAGATCAAGGAGAGAAGATGAAGCTGCCAGTGGAGAATTTGAGGGGAAAGAGAAGAGGCCATGGACCAGTGTGAGGCCTCTAGGAGCTGGGCAAGGTCCTACCTAAAAACTATATAAGGAAAGGGACATCAGCCATGAGACTAGAAGAAATGGAGTCCTACCAGCTTGCCCTTAGTCCCGGGAGACCCAAACAGGATGCCTGTCCTAGAACTGTGAGATGATAAATGTCACTGTGTGAGTTTGCAGTCAGGTGTTAGGACAACCACAGAATTGAGCACACTGGATGAAAAGCATCCATAGCCCACAGCACAGATAATGAGATGATGAAACATAATGTCCCAAGTCATACACCAGTAAGGGACAGAACCAGGTCCTAATGGGCCCCGACACCCTCTGTCCCAATATTCAGTTCCACACCTTCATGAAAAAGAACTCCAAGTGAAAAATCCTAGATGAGTCACAGGAGCTTTTTTTCTTAGAGTCACTCTCCCTAGAGTTTGATTTTTTTTTTTTTTTTCAAATACAGATACTTCTCAACCTACAGTGGGGTTATGTCCCAATAAACCCATCACAAATTGAACATATCATTAAGTCTAAAATATACTTAATCCAACTAACCTACTAACTTGGATACTTTTCTTTTGTTGCTGGGACAAAATATCCGATGCACACAAGCAAGGAAGGAAAGTTTTATTGAGCTCACAGTCAGTGGAGGTGTAAGTCCATAATTGGCTGGATCTAAGGCAAGTAGCACACAGAAAAGGGCAGTTCACAGCAGTGGAAAACAGCAAAGAGCAAAAGGGGGAGCAGTAGCTGCAGCAGCTAGCAAGCCTCTCTCCCTTCTTTACATTGTATTCAGGCTATCTGCCCTGGGGTGGGCGTAGCGCTCACACCCATAATCCCAGCATGGGATTAATCCCAAACTGTAGAAGGCCACCCCAGTGATTGCATGAGGCTTTGGGAGAACAATTAAACACAAACCATAACACTTACTCAACATTATAACATAGCATGGCCTACCTTAGCCATGCTAAGCATACTTACATTAGCCCACAGGTGTAAGGTACTATGTATCACTCACCCAGGAAGCACAATGTGCAGAACACCTACTGATTTCACATCACTCTAAAACAAAAATGCATTAAGCTGAGCCTTTCTCACTGGGGGAGGAGGATCTATATACTTATTATGTGAAATAATTAAAATAGCTGAAAGGAGTAATACTGCACAATAGTACAAGCACAGAACACAGTGGAGTCCAGCAAGGAGGTGATCCTGGAGTTGCCGATGAGAAGGAAAATCTCTGCTTGGCCTGTTGAGGACCTGAGAAGTAAGCTGTGGTTTTGAGCCTGTTTCCATCAACTCTCGTTATGACACACCCCAGGGGAAATCATGGCCGGGCTGCAAATCTCAGCTCCACTTCTCTGGACAAGTACTATTAGGATGATGCATGGCCCAAAGATGCCCTGGAAGCTCAAAGGCCACTCCATGAAGCGTGGTGGCTACAGGAGCTAACGTTTTCACTGAGAGTACCCTGGGAATCAAAGATAGGTGTGGCACAGCCCAGTGGTGCCCTCTCATAGCCCTTCTCCAGCCCTCTCTGCCCACAAGTACATCCTGTAACTCCAACTATCCCATCTACAGAATTGGGGTGCCATACATCTCAACACTACTGGTTAACTGAAAACATTCTGGAAGTTGGATGAAGTGGAATAGCTGCAACAGACCCATCTCTTTCTTCTTAAACCACAAATCCTAGGCACCTAGAAAGGAGACCAGCACTCCACCTAACATCACATATTAAACAGATGCCACATGAGGGGAGGGGCTTCACTGACATCACACAGCCCCATGTCGCTCCACCCCTCCCAGCTTCGGTTTCCTTATCCCTGATGGGAGTGGGTGTGAGGCTTCCTGTCCACCTCACCGCGAGGGATTGCTCTGAGGAGACCCTCATGGGGAACAAGCTTCGCAATTCCAAGTCACATCCTGCATGATCACAGCACCCCCACCAGAGTCCCTGAACCTGTTAGATGAGGTCCCTAGAGCAAAGTGACAGCAAAGTAAGAAGACTAAGATACTGGATATCTGCAAAAATAATAAGAACAGCATTGCCACTCATGTCCAGGAAGCCTGAGTCCTCCTCTCCTTTGCAGCCTGGCTTTGCAACTCTGTGAACAAGTTGCACTGCTTTTCAAAGGTCTCTGAACACTTGAAGAAAAGAAAATGTCAGAACCCCAAAAGGATCCTTCTGCTCTGTGTCATATGTATCACTGGGCACTTTCAAAAAGATGCATTCGTGGAGCCCTGGGACACAAGCAGACGGTGGGACTTTCACCCTGGGAGCAACTCCTACTCTCACCTCAGGCAGTTGCCCTTGAAGGATTAGGCCAGGGAGTTTGTAGGAAGGGGGCACAAGGGAAGTGATTTCCAGCTGGTTTCAGCCTGAAGAGATGCATGCTACTGTAGAAAAATCACACATAAGCCAGGAGAGAAAAATACTCCTGAAGGATGCCTGTGTTGATATCTGAACAGGTTCTGTAACAGTCATGACTGGCGGGTGATGGAAATCTAGGGTTTGAATCCCAGCTCTGTCCCTTAAAGGATCCTTCTTTTTTAGAACCTTGTGCTTGACCTTTATAAACAGAGGGTGATGCTGATCTGGTGCAATGCTCACAAGACTGAATTGGGCAATACAGCCCAGAGTATCATGACCTGCACTTGAGATTTGGCCCCTGCTATCTAAGTGGGTGTGGTCTCCTTGGAGGCAAAGCAAGTGCCCACAGCAAAGGAACTGAACCCTTAACTCAAGCTAATCCCCATATGAGTGGTGCGGGATGAAAAACAAAGCGGGGCAGAGACTCCCCAGAGGAGTGGACACATGGTCACTTGAATGATTTGCAAAAGTACTGCTGAGGCTCGTGTGTGAACATACATGTCACTGCCCAGGTCCTGCTCATCCACAGAATCTAAGCATAGGGAATGCAGGATGCCAAGTAACAGTGTCCTGTGAGGCAGAAGCAGACTGCCCAGGAGGGCATATTCCCAACAAAATGCAGGGTCAGGCTCCTCTGGACTGTGCCTAGGAGCAGCCCACAGGCTGGAGGCAGAGAAGAAGTGACCTCCATGAAGCTGCAGGAGCCCAGCAGCTCTCCTGCCTCTGTTGGCCTTTGAGGACGAACACTCACAGGGGGAAGGAGGAGCATCTCTTAGGCCAGGACACAGCAACAGAAGAGAGACAGAGCCAGCAGCAGTTGTCACCTGGCAGCTGCAGGAAGGCAGCAGCCACACCCAGCATACCCTCCTTCTCTGTGGGAAAGCCTATCAGAAAAGCGAGGGTGCTAGCAGCATGCACTGTTCCACACTCTGGGGACAAGGTGTCCACTGGGGCACTAGCTTTGTCTAAAGAAAGCACTATCTGCCAAACAGTGGTCTCCACACACCCCTCTTTAGATCCCAGCAGCCTTCGCCACATGCTCTGTACCCCTATGAGATATCCATCTTTGGGTCCACACAGGCCCCTCCGACCTCTTGCAGAAATCTCAGGCTCCCAGGAATGCAGATCCTGGTGCAAGCCAGTGGAACTAGGACAACCACAGCCAGATGGCTAGGGCCATCCCCCAGCTGCACATTGGACAGCATTCTACATCCCATAAGGAACACAGGAGGGATATGTGCTCACAGTGACCCTTTGGGATGAGTACTCCTGTTATCCAATTTTTTGGGTAAGAAACTGCGGCTCAGCAAGAGTAATACTCCCTCTGGTTATGCAACCCAAGCCTGTGCTCTGGGGAGTGGGCTATGCATGCCTTGCCTTCTCTGGGCTGCGAACCAGACACTGGCATTTATGTTTATCCTAATATTGCCAGCTGTGGAGCTAGAACAAGGTTTTTTGTCTTTCCAAAACCTCACTCGGTCTTCTGTAGCAGGGGTCATAACAGCACCTACTCCGTGCAGATTGCCTTTATATTCATGTGCCTGGCACATGGTAGGTTCATGCAGATGCTAGAAAAGGCCCCTGCTCACCAGGTACCTTGGGAAGTAGACACACACACCACGCATGCACATGTATGTGCGCATACACACACACACTTCACCTCCCAAAATCTAAGACATGTTAACATACAGAGGAAGACACAGACAAGAATAGCTGGGGCACACCCAGACAGCACAGAGGTAATACTGTTGTCTCCCTTCTAAGGGGAGAAAGGCAGAGGAGGAAACTTAGGAGGACACAGCTGGATACCAGAGCACACACGTCCAGTAGGTAAAACCAAACACAACTCTACCAGGTTTTCTGTGTGACAACCAAAGAGGAGAACACATAAGCAACAACAGCCATCATCAATCCCAACCCAGCTTCAAGTGTCTCAAGGAAGCTTCGGCAGACAACTGTCAACAATTCAGCATCTTTGAGCCTTCCCTGTACCTCCTAGTGAGGACCCTTACCCCAAAGAGCAAAGTCTTGGTCCTGCTGGGAAACATGAAGCACACCTAGATAGCTTGCATCATACCATGAAGGAAGGAGGAAGGTATCGTCAGGAACTTCGAGCCCAGAAGGTGAGAGAAACATCCTCATAGTCCTTGACATGAGAACACTGGAGGTGGCTCTGTATCAGTGTGCCTCACCTCCATGGCCTCCATCATTAGCAGCTCCACAGCAAAGACCCCAGACAAGGTCAGACAGCCCCTCTTCAGCCTAGTGCACCAGACCCCACACCCACCAAACCATTGCAATGCAGAATGAAGGCTTCCAGTGCCCCAGAGCCCCACACCTGAGGGTGGCTCTGTAAAGACACAAAGGAGTTATCTTCTCAATTGCCCTCTGCCGACACAGATAACTCAAGCTGCACATGGTGGCACTTCCCTGTAACCGCAGCACCACAGGAGGCTGAGGCAGAAGAATCCCAAGTTCAAGCCCAACCTGGTCAACTTTGCAAATATTAATAATTTAAAATGGCTAAAAATTTAAATAAGAATCTTCGAAAGGGGCTGCATGTAGCTTAGTGCAAAGATCCCAGGTTCCATCAATCCCTAAGAGTAGGTAGGGGAACTAAGTAGATGTTTGGTAATTTGAGAAATTGTTTTGGTGGCACTTGGAGTGAAACCCAGGGCCTTCCACACAGTAAGCAACGCTGCCCTGAGGTCACACCCTTCATGCCAGTGCCGTTTTGCAAATAACTGAATGTGCATGATCTTTCCCCAAAGAGAACGACATGGAGTCATCACTACCTGAAGAAATGCTTCCCAGAGAGTGACACCACTCCACCCTTCTGTGAACATGAATGTGGCCTCTCTGTTCAGACCAGATGGTCCATGCAAAGGAAAAGCAACTGCAAGCTGGTCCCAACAACTATAGTGCTGCCTCACTAGCAACATGGTAATTTTGAGTCTCTGGGGCTGGCAACTTGTGAAAGGCTCTCTTGGCCCCACCCACCTCACCCTGTGGCTTCCACCAATGCTGTTAATCATTCCCAGTGCATGGATGAAGAGCCTGGGACCCAGAAAAGCTGGGCAGGGATGCCTACGGTCATTCACCTGGAAACCCATGAAGGTGGGTTCGCAGACTGCTCCACTGGCCCCAGGCCCAAGGCTCAAACTGCAGTAACTGCACAGGACTGCGATGACCCTTGCTCCAAGATGCCACTGGGCAGGGGGTTCTGGGGTCACATCCTGACCCCTCCTCACTGCATCCAGCCCCTGCTTGCACCTCCCTGGCTCCAGTCCTGCATGTGGTGCACACAGGATGGCTGCTCACTGAGGAACTCATTAGGGCTTTGCGTCTTTCCCTGTGGGAGCAGAGACCAACACCTGTGTCCCAATAAACCCATGACCCAGTAGCCCAACCCATGAGAGGCGCAGCGACAATATTAGTGAGTCTGAGCTCCCCTATTGTTAGTCCCTGCCTATAAAGGGGGAATCATATCACCAATCTTCAAGGTGGCTACAAGCATAAAACAAAACCATCCATGAAAGAACTACTAATTATGTCCAAACTGTTATACGTAAACCCCTAATTCCTGACAGCCCCTCATAGTTCATAAATAGAAGAAATTAAATGCAGGCATCACCCAGCAGAACACCTGCAAGCACTGTATGTGTGCATAGGTGCACACACGTGTGTGTATGCCCATGCTTTTGAACAGACTCTGAGTGTCTGTTTGCTTTTCCTAAGAGCAATGCACACGGGACTTTCAGCTGACTGGATAGGGGAGTGGGTAACTTGGATGCACGGCGAAGCTGGAGCTTGGTGTTCACCAGGCACTGTGCTGAAAAACAGCTGCTCTGTCCTGGGAGTCCAGAGGTGCAACCATCAGAGGCCCAAAGCAGCACAGTGGGGAAGAGAGGATTAAGCAGACACTGAAAGAGGAAGGAAAAGATCTGATTCCTTCAGGGTTTGCCTTCAGTTCTCTAGATGGGACTGAAAGGAGAAATGCAACAGCAGTTCCTGCCTGCCTCTGCTGCACTTTGAACCCCCCAAAGTTCATGCACTGGAAATTGATCACAGCTCAGCCATGATGAGAGGTGGGGCCTGCGGGAGAGGGTTGGGCTCTGAGTGCTTTCTCCTCCGAAAGCAGATCCCTGCTGCTGGTGTCTGGGAGTAAGCTCAGTATCACAGGGCTGCTGTAACAGTGAGCTCACTGCCTCTGGCCTCTCACTCTCCTGACATGGAATAATCTCTGTCACAACATGGGCCTACCCCGAGGTAGCCTCCCAGCCTTCAACTTCACAGCTTCAGGAACTGTCAGAAATAAAGCCTTGGCCCTCACAAAGTACTTCATCTCTCATATTCTTCTCTAGCAGTAAAAAAATAGTCCAAAGAATCCTACAGTGCTGAGTAGGATTTTTTTAGTGCAGTCCAGCCATCCCTGACACCCCTGGTGAAGGCTCTCAGTCGAGTGAAAGGCACAGAGGAAGGAGGCAGAGCCCATACAGATCTTCAGCTTACCACACAGACCTCAGACACAGAGGAGCAAATGCCCACAGGACTGGCCATCAGCCCACCTGCTGGGGGTCTCCTTGCACCAGTCTCCACCACTTGAGCACTTGTTGAGACGACACTGGGAGTGTGTGCCACTCTCCACAGAGAGGCAGGCCCTGCCCACCCACAGCCCCAGACCAGAAAGGGTCAAGGGGGGTCCTGCGAGGTGCTGTTCCCTAGACCATGAGCAGGAAACAGGGTGAAGAAGCCCTGCCAAGTTTTCCAGGGGAAATGAGTCACAGTGCTATGCAGTCACATACAGCCAGGCGAGGAAGTGGCATTGTCTGGGGACCAGCGCAGGCCCCTGCACAACAGTACCCTCTCCCTTTCTGGCCATGGCCGTATTTGGGGATTGGCAAAAACATCGATGAGCACCTCCAGCCTGCATAAACAGTGGCTCTATGAGGGTGGCTGAAAGGTCTGGATGGAGGCTCTGCCTGGTGTGGTGCTTAGGAGTGAAAAAACTCACACATCCCCGCTGTCAGCTCCCACTGGCCCGCCGGCCACCATACCTGGTGCTCCTGACTCCTAGGGTCACTGAGATGAAAGGGGTCATTTGTACCTCAGTAAGGGCAAAGCTTGGCACAAAATCAGCCACTGAGAGAAACACTGCACACCCCAGCTCCAAGACAATCAGTAAAGTGCAAGGCCCACAGCCACGGCAGAGCAGCCACTTCTCACACATACCAGAAGAGGCGGACCACAATCTCCCAAGAAGCAGCTCTCAGGAAAGACAAATACGGACAGAAACGTGAGGCTCTTGTTGGAAATGTAGCAAGGCATTAACTATATGTAACAAAATAGTAAAATCTACCCCAAATCATATGGCTTGGTCACAACCAATGGCTCTGTGATGGGGTAGAGTTCACTCTGCCCAGGATCTCGGATCCTCCCCATGGTCTGCACGTCCACTCAGGCTGCCCCTGAGCCAAGCAACATTGGAGAAAGAGTGATGGGAATGTGGGACATCCTAATCCAGCCTGTCTAGATGCCCTATGAGCCCCACAGCTGTTCTCAGCAACCCACTCTGGGCTTTACTTGCTGCCTCTGTGCCTCTCTACCTCATTGCCCCGCCCCCCCCCACACCTTTCATTTAAAAAGAAAAAGAACCAAGGCACAGGCTGGCCAAATATTTCAATGGATTAAAGCACCTACAAGCAGGCCTAGGGGCTGGGAGTTTGATCCCCAGGCCTGCCATGCCAGCCCTGACCCCAGGGCACAGAGAGACGGCAATTGAGACTGGGTGTGGTGGCACATGTCTATAATTCCAGCACTTGGGAGGCTGTAAACAGGAGGATCACTATAAGTCTGATCTAGTAGTGAGACCCTGAACACCCTGTAGACCCCCGCAAAAAGGAATCAAGGCACAGATATTGGGGCTGGGGAGATAGCTCAGTAGAGTAAGTGCTTGCCTGGCAAGCGCAAGGTCCTGAGTTCAATCCCCAGTTCCACAAAAAACAAAACAAAACAAAAGGCACAGATATCTCTGCTATCATCAACCCCTGAGTTCAATTTAGAGAGACAAACATCCAAATCCAGGATCATTTTCTTCACTCTTCGAGACTCCTACCCATTAGCATAAAGTTGTTTTTGACTTTTGTTTGTTTATTTTTGTGAAATACTCATAATAAACTGTAGAAAAGGCCGGGGCACAGCATAAATCTTTCTTGCTGTACCACGTGGGAGGAAGCAGCTCCTCGTGCCTCCTCACTTCATGCCACAGCATTTGTGCATGGACTTCCTCGCCAGGACAAGCCCCTGGGGACCATGCTCACAGGAAAGCAAGAGGCTGACCCCGGATGGAGCTGACCTCTCACACCCGCACCCCGCTGGAGCCCCGATAGCAGCCCAGCCCTGCCCGCACCCAGTCCTCCTCTCGTGTCTCCAGCCTCTAGACCCGCTCTTCATTTCTCCTCCACTCTTGACCCTGATGCTGCTGGCTCTGCAGGCAGATATCCCATAGCACAGCCCTCAGCATTAGTCCGTCTGCCACTTTCTCATGACTAGATTTACACTGTGGAACTCTGTGAACTTTTTTTTCTTTTTCACAAGGGCAAGGCAAGTGTCGGGGGAAGGTTTCCTGGAGGAAGACAAGCCATCTACGTCCTAAGTCCCGGTGATGACAAGGCTAACTTCATCATTTTTAATGGGGCACGGCAGGATGCAGAGGGCCGTTTAGGGCTCAGGGAGGGCCAGAGCAGTCTGCTGGGCTGGGGAGAAACTACAGTTTCTACACAACCGAGTGGGTCCTGGCATCATCCACTCAGGCCAACTCTGCTTACAAATAAAAGAAAGAAAACCCTCAGAGTTCAGTTGAAAAAGACCTTTCATGCAATGCCAAGCCTGTCCTTCTCCCCCACCCCTGCCTGTCGAAAAGTACAATACATATGTTTATCTTGCTTCTAAGTAGGGGTATATTAAAATACTTGAGGATTTTCCCCTCCTAACCCTGGCATGCTGGCTTCCATCGGCCGCATGGCCACATCTCAGGAGGAGCAAAAGCAGCAGTAAATTATGGCCTTTGCAAGCACAGGGATCTTTCCTGAGGTCGGAGTCCCATCACTTGAAAGGCCGACTTTCTTCAAACTTCCAGGAACTGCGTGGCCCAGAGCCCGTCTATTTAAAGGTCAGCCCAGCCCTGCTGTGCTTGGAGAGCTGCCTCGGACACAGGCTTATTCTCGGCCCCTCTCTACAGCCACTGCGGCTGCCAGGCCCAGCAGCACAGTGTCCCTTCAAAGGAGGAGGAGGTAGGCCAAGCACTGAGGTGGAGGCAAAGGCAGGGACAAGCCCAGATGCCTGGCCACCTCCCTCTTGCCTGAGGTGCCCCTGCGGGAAGCAGAGGTGAGGAGAGGACAGTTCACAGAGCCCTCTTCTGCTGGAGCTGAACCTTAGAATCAAGCTGAGATCCTCTCGGAGGCAAGACAGTCTTTTCTGTCCCCTTTCAACTCAGCTCTCTGGACCCAAGCTCTGGCAAGAGGAAACAGCATCAAAGGAAGCAGCATGGAAAAGAAAAATCCCCAGGGTGTTCTTTAAGGCCTGATCAAGCAGATGTTGTTCTGGCCATTGGGAGAGGTGCAGGGGCTACAGCAGAGAGACTCAACAGTAGTAGACAGTGGACTCTGCTCCAAATGGAGCCTTCCAAGGTGGACCAACAGGCATCAGGGAGCAGGCTAGGGGCGGGGTGGTGAGGAGTCCTAAGGGCAGCTGTCCTGGGGATTCCAGTCAAACTGGCCCAGTGGAATTCTTCCCAGCATTATCTGAGGGAGGGTAAACTGTGAGGAAACTGATCAAATAGAAGGGTGTTTAGGTATTGTGGCAGGGACAGTGCCAAGCTGATTTCTCAGGGTTATTTCTGAAATGACACTACAAGCAAGTATAGAGCTGCAGGACAGTTAAGAGTCTGACCAACATTTGGACAAGCAGAGTGCCTCTGCTGGCAGGTAGCATCCTGTCTCCAGGCAGCCAGGGGACAGCAGGCCTCCCCAGTCATACACCCCTTCGAACGGCATCTACCCCTCAGCTCTGTGTTCACGTCTATATCTCTGTGCTTGCTTAATCTTTGTGCTTGTTGTGTTTGCTTGGGCTTCAAACTGCTGAGTCACGCAGCCAGTGCTGAGACAGTAACACCAGCCTGTGCACGGTGCCTCTGGGGGTGGCCTCCAGGGCTCACTAATGCTACCTAGGGAATTTGTCAGGCAGTGAGACAGCTGGCTGGATCTCAGTGTCGATCTGCCTCTCTTTGGAGCACTCTCGTGTTTCAGCACATGCACACACCCGCATTCTTGAGTTAGCTGGGCAGGCCGACAGGTCCCATGGAGCCTGTGCGGCGGCCCCAGGGTTCTGCGGGGAAGCATCAGCCCCACTTGAGAGGTGAGCAGGAGGGCTTCACAGGGGAGGTAGTATGAAGACATGGTCTTCAAAGGGTTTTGACAGGGCAGAGAGAAAAGGAAGAACAACATAAACACAAGCAGTGAGACCATGGGTCAAGAAGTGTGACAGCGCACAGCACACGACCCAAGCCCAAGGGGGGCCAGAGTTTTCCTGCTCTGTGGGCTCAACACCAACTGGTCAGCAGGCTTGGGAGCTCTCTGGCCTTCGTACCAAACAAGCACTGCTCTGACACTCAGCAGTCAGGAACTGAGTCATGATGGCACCATCCCTGCCTGCTCTCTACAGAGGCCACTGTTACAGGAGCACAGGAAAGGATACCTAAGAGGAAACTCAGCAAGGGAGGGAAGAGCGCCGGATGGTGATTCAACACAGACCTCTCCTAGTGCCTGATTAGCTTGCAAAGCCTGGAAATCAAAACCAGTAAAAACAAAGTCTGCAACAGCCAGCCCGGAAGCTCCTATTCTCCAGAGCAAGAATGGAAAAAGCAAGCAGGAGAGTTGTCAGAGGGCATCAAGGAGCTGACTGGCAGGCAGGATGTGCCTGAGGCTGGACATGTGGGACGGATCTGGGAATGCATGGTGTCACTGTCCTGGGAGTGTGAGGGAGGACCCACCTGAGTTCTGAAGTCTTTGGACCACAGTGGGCACCTCAGAGTGCCTGGGGCTTGAGGCAAGAGGGCAGCGTTGTGTGCCATGTCAGCCATGGTTGGGGCTCTGGTGAGCAACTTCCGGAATGAGGCTTATATTCAAGAGAAGGAACCTAGGAATTTGCAGCAGCTGGGATGAGTATCCCTGTCCAGCTAGGGGGACCCAGGCAGCCTTCACAGCGTCCACTACAGTGAGTCACAGAGAGACTGTCACCACTGCCAGATGGGGAGAAGGATGGTAGCCCAGGTCCTAACTGCTCCTGAAGACTCGACCTGCCCCCACTCAAGAACCACCTGGGCTCCAGTGAGGGCTTGGGTTACCTGCCTCTGGGGTAATGCCCAGGACAGGTCAGGCTCAGCCTGAAGACAAGAGTCAGGCAGAGCTCAGAGGCTGGCAGGAGCTTGTCCGAAATCAAAAAGAGCAGCTGAAAACACTTATTCTCTTACCCCCAGAAAGGGTCTAAAGCTCAGGGAAGAGTCTGGGACCCTTTATTCCGTGAGACTCTTTATGTGCATATTACTGATGAGGTGGCAGATGGACCTCGCACAGTGCCTAGTGCAACAAGTGCTAAATAAGTGCTCCTGGTTTGTGCCCTGAACAAGCTTAACACCACTTGCTTCCTAACTGACCTTCTAGATCCTTCTCCACGCAGGAGACGCTTTTCTTTACAGAGTCAAGTTTTGCCTTAATTGAATAATACTGGGACAGCCACATCCCTATGTCCCAAGGAGCTTCTAAGGTCCCCAGATGGCCATAAACTAGTGAACACAGCAGGTCCACACTGTGGGACCTTGTTTGGCATAGTGAGGAACAAAGGGCTACAGGTGCCACATATGAACCTCCAAAATATAATCCCAACACTGTGAAGCTTGAGACAGGAGAATCACAAGTTCAAGCCCCGCCTAAGCAACCTGGCCCTATCTCAAAATTTAAAAATAAAAAGTGGAGGGCTGGCAAGATCTCAGCAGACTAAGCACCTGCTTACATAAGTGCAGGAGCAGGATTCAATCCATGGTAGCACATGTTTCACCAGCTCCATCCCAGGGCACAGGTGTGGTGGCACACGCCTTTAATCCCAGTGCTGGAGATGCTGAAAACAGGAGGACCACTACATCTGAGCTGTGTAGGGAGACCTCATACCAAATACATACATACATGCACACATACATACACACATACATAGTGGGCTGGGAATGTAGCCCTTGGTGGAATCCCCAATAGCAATAAAAAAAAAGGAGGGGGTAGGGAGAGAACCACCTGCCTTCCTGCCCCACAACCCTCACACTGTCCCACATTGCAGCAGAGGAGCTGTGCAGCACGCAGCCAGGAACTTGTATTTGTCTCCTGCCCCAAGCAATTCCAAACAGTGGGAGTTAAATATTTATAAAGCAGTCACTGTTTGTTTAATGTTCAGTCCGTACTTGGGAAGCCTGATGCAGGAAAGCACTGAAGTGACAGCTGATTATACAAGGCGCACCCGGAGTCTGACGGTGACCAGGACCTGCCTCCTGCCCTTGGGCCCTGTCTTTCCCCCTCCACCTCCTCCACAACAGACAGGGCTCCTGGTTCAGTCTCTGTTGCCCAGTTCCCATCCAGTCCCAGAGACTTCTTGCTCTGAGCATGTCAAGGGCAAGACCTGTGACTGGGAGCTAATGGGTGACGTCATCCTGCACAGGATCCACCACATGCCTATGCCCACAGGACACCCTGCCAAGGGAGGCATGACCAGCCAGGGCAGGTGCACATACAGACCCCCATATGTCTCTCTTGGGGTCTACCTGAGCAGGTCCAGGCCAGAACACTGCACTGCAGCAAAGTCCAACCCATGAACCTCACTGCTGTCCTTTAATGACTCCATTTCCCCTGAACGGGATTCAGAATTGCTTATAAGCATTAAGCGTAGTGCACTCTGCAGCACAATGTGCTATCACATGACTATGACACTGCTGACGAAGGCAACTCGCAGCTCTGGAGCTCACTGGACTAGGAACTTGGGTAATTTCACCTTCACTGAGCTGAATATGAAATGTGATGAGGCCCACTGGGTGGAAATGAGATATAGAATAGGACTAAGATGGGCAGAGTAAGGAAACGTCCTGCCCATCCATGGGTTGGGGTCGTCTGTGCTGCTGGTAAAGCACACTGTGGAGAACTGCTGGCTAATGTCCCCCATAGCTCTGTGAGCTCAGGGAGCTAATGGGTGTTGTCATCCTTTGGGGCTAGATACTAGGTAGGGCCAACACAGGGGAATGCTTCAAGGGCTCTTCCAAGTAGTACACTACGTCAGCTGAGGAGAACTATGCCATCTCCAAGAAGGCCTTCAGCAGTGAGGTACCTACAGCTAAGGCCTTTATCTGGCTAACTGAGGTTGGAAGGATTCTCTCTGCATCATTTTTGCCATTTGCTACCAGATGCCTCCTCTCTCTTCTCTGCCTTTAGCTGGTCCCACTACCAGGGCACTGAACACCTCCCCACACCTACCCCTATATGCTTGTCTTTGGGGTCCCTTCCTTCTGCTCTTTCTGGAAAAGCAAGCACGTTACACTTTTCTCTTCCTACTAGAACTCCAGTCCACCCAGGACTGGGTAGGCATCTACTCTGCCCCTCGCTGAGGCCTCAGCAGGCTGTAGGACCCAGGCAGCCTGCCATGGTGGAGTCTAGACATTGCCCTGATGATCCATGTGGTCATAGGTGAGACTCTTTCTCAGGATCTAGAGTGTGTGACTGATTCATGGGGCAGTGACAGCATTAACCAGGCTAAGATGCAGGGTGAGTGCTTCTTACTACATCAGTCCACTGACTGCTTAGGCACCTCCCTACTCCCAGGGCCCTGGACAGAGCATAAAAGGTGTGGAAAGAAGCTGCTATATCCTTTACTTGCTTTGCTGCCTTCTGCCATGAACTTCTCCCTCTGTGACACCCACCTGGCGTGCTGGCCTGCCTTAGAGTCAACTGACTATGGACTGAAACCTTCACAAACCATGAGCCCAATAAACCTTTCCTTTCCTCCTTAGCTTTGGGTGTCAGGTATTTTGTCTGAGCAACCAGAAAAGTAACTGAGACAGCCCCTGAAGCCCTCTGTGCATCCCAGGAAAATCCACTGTTGAGGTAACTTATCTGCCATGAAGAGAACATATTACCCATCGTCACCAATGCTATTTCATTTAAGACGCAACCTACCGTGAAAGCTACTGACACCTAAACACCCTGAGGTAGTTGCACTTGTACCACCAGCTGCAGCATAGGCCTTGTCTCAGACCTGCTTTGGGACGTCTTGCCTCAGCCTTCCAAGTGCTGAGGATGGCAGGCTCTAGCTTTTGGCCTCTTTAGAGGGCTCTGAACTTGGCTGCTGCAGAGCCCACGGGGTACAGACTCTCTATAGTCTCACCACTTTTCTTATGTTTCTATCGCTAAATAATTTGGTGAGCACTTTTGCAAAAATCCAATACTATTATAGACTACTGGACTGTATTGGATTACTTTGCTGAATTCATGCACCTACAATATATGAAATGCAATGGAATACCCATCTCTGACAAAAGTAAACAAAAAAGGGGGATATAAATGAAGGACCGTTTTATACAAAATAGCATAGATATACAACTACTTTCTCTTACTTCAATGAAAAGAAATTTTTACACTAATAGCGTTTAGACAAGATATCACATCTGTGTCTTGTACTCTGAATAACTACTACAAAGACAACAATATATTAATTATTGTAACTGTCCTAACCTGTTTTGAAACTGTCTCATTGTTACTTCTTTCCCAATAATATTAATATAAAAAATAAAAAAGCAAATCAATATTATCCATTCTTTCCAAGTCCTAAACTTAATTCTTACACAATAACTCTTGACTCTTCAGCTCAGTGTTCAACAGTTTATACAATATTTAACTACCAACACAACTGACTTTGACACACAACCAAACCAAATGGTGGTAATAAGCCTCAGTGGTCATAGTTAGCACTAATGTGTGTTTACCATCCGTCAGAACACACTGCTAATCTCTCACAAGCCTTAGCTCTTCTATGGCTTGTAATCACCATCAAAAACAGGTATGAGTGCTCATGGATTTTTAAGGTAAGATAGGTCATTAACTTGCTCTAGGACACACAGCGAGTCAGAATCAGGATAAAGATCTGCATGTGGGATGCTGGGATGCCCAGCCTAGCACTCCTTAGTCCGGGGCCATTCCAGGTTGCTTCCCAGTAGGAAAACATAGCAGGCATTAAGCTGGGGAGGGAGCCACGCAGGTGGGTCATGAGTTGTCGCCCACCACCGTTCTGAGCGAGCTGACAGATGTTCCGGCGAGTGACCAATCACTGTCAGATGCGGGTCGGCTGCACGTCCGCCAAGGGCTGATGCACCATATTTTCACACAGTGGCGTGCAACACAGGCCTGCAGGAATAGAAATACAAGGGTGGCCACAGCCTCTGTGGAGCTGGGATGTGAGCAGCTTCTGGAGGGCTCAGGAAGAGCGAGCTGAGGGGCCTGCTCTGACACTGTCTAAAGCTGTGTCCTCATGTTTAGTGATTGCCAGGGAGTATGACCTGCCTGCCACTGCCTCCTAAGAAATGGGGTAAGACCCAGGACCCCCACAGTGCTCATGCAGGCAGTGGCAAATGGAAGAAGACCTGGAAATGGGCCCAGGCCCCCAGGGAAGGCACAGGGGTTCTCCTTCTGCTTCTGACCACCCCCAGTTCACACACTATGAGGACAGAACAGTGGGCTAGGAATGAGATCATGCAGGGGACCCCAAAAAGAGGCCAGCGCCAAAGAAATGGTAGTGCAACCTCCTGTCTGCTGCTCCATGCCACAGTAATCAGCAGAGCCCAGGAGCTGCTGAGAGAACGGGGAGACCCTCAGACTAGAAAATGCATGTGAGACACAATACAAAGTTCCAGCAATGGGAAGGAAACACTACCCAAAGCCCAGGCAAGCTGACGGTCAGGTTCAACAAGTAACTTTCTCCCCAGCAAGAGGGCTAAGAAGTGTTTGGATCTCTTCCACATGTAGAGAAGTCAGCTCCTCCTCTCTCCAAACAGCATCAAAAAGGAGCACAGAGAATTCATGGCTCCTCAGCCTGTGACAAGCACAGATGCACACACACCCTGACAAAAGAAGGCACCCCCAGGTGCCACGACAGGGAGCATTAACAAAGAAACTAACCAAAGCCATCTTCAGCTTCATTGCTCTCAATTCCAGAGATAAAAGGCTTAGTACCCTGCAAGCAAGCTCAATAGGACAGGTTTTGCTTCTCGACTGTGGTCAGTGCCTGGCTTGTGTGTTGGTGATGACGTGCAAGAGCTGCACTTCATCAGAGCCCAGAGGGACTCTAGACCCTCTGCCCCATCTCTCAGGGGAGAGATGTGAGGGGAGTGACATCCATAGAGGTGTTCCTGTGCTGTGTAAACAGGCTATTTCCATGGATATCAGCAGTGTGGTTATAAGAACCTGCAGCAGAGACTGTGTACGGGTCACACTGTGGGCATGTGCTTACTGATATGTGCACAGATGGCAAATTCTGGGCCACCCAGGCTACAAACAGCTTGCTTCTCTACACATGTGCTCATTACAAAGCCAGGAGCTGTGCGGCTGCCGGAAGCCAAGCACCCTGCCCTCTCTTCATCCAGCTGCCTCCTAGCCATTTATGGAAGGCCAGCGACACACAGGCACAGCATGAGAAACCCACGAGGAACACAGGGCCTTGCCCAGTCCAGCAATGCCTGTGGCACCCCAGGTCAAGGTCATCGATTGCCATAGAGGCTAGAGAGCACTGCTGAGGATTTCCTGGCTGAAGGCAGACAAGCTGTGAAGGCCACAGTGCAGGATGGTGACATTATCCTATTAGTCTCACTGACAAATGAGGACAGAGATCAGAGAGGGTAAGAGTTGCCTGCTTTCACTCAGTGAGAAGCCCAAAATGGCTCGCAGCCAGCACCATCCAACTCCATGGCTCGGATGTAGTGAGGGCCCACCCAGTGCAACCTCCTCTACCAAACCATCAGCCTCGCCACTGGTGTCTCCACTCCTCCATCCACTGCCTTCCAGGGTCACTCTGCTATTTCCTCTCCATTTTACCATTGGCCTACGCCAATTCCGGTGGCACTGGCCGCCCTGAGGCATGCCAAGGACAGCCGGGCTTTGATAGCAGAGATGAAAGGCGGTGTTGCAGTCTACCCGAGGTCTGAGCACAAATGTCAATGCTTTAATGGAGAAAACCCCAAATTACCCACTCTTGCACAGCCTTTCATCTGCCATAGGGCAAGCAGAGGCTGCTTATTAGAAACACTGCTTTGTCCACGGCTCTCCCTTGAGGGGCAAGGAGTTGAGGGCCCAAACTAACATCACCCTCAGAACCACTGAGCTGTCTCAGCCTGTAGGGTGGCAAGGATATTGGAAACACAGGCTTCACTCTGCCCTGGGCCACCGGACGCTGAAGAGCAGGACAGAGAGGAGGTCTGTCTGGGCCAGCTGCCACACTGCACAAGGTGGGCGCTGCCAGCAGACATCACCCCCATGCCAACTGCAGAAGCACAGGGCCAGCCAAGCCACCACTGCCACCTCCCACACACAGCCTGCAGCTCCAGGAAGCAGAGGTCTGAGACCACAAGCTAAATGTACAGGACAGCTAACCAGTTCTGTCTCTCTCTCTCTCTCTCTCTCTCTAGCAAAGCCACCAATTGAAAACCCCACATCACAGATTCCTGTGGTTCAGAGAGGCCGCTTGAGGCCACTGCCACTGCCCCTCTGTCCTGGAGTCCCCACAGACAGTAGGCTGTGTCCTCACTACAGGGACCTTGCGAGATCAGTGGCCCCTGAGGGCCAGCACAGCAGCCTGCACCTTTCTGAATCGTAGCACTCAGCACATCCAAGTTGGACTCCGAGCCTGTTTTCTACTCATCATATCTCCACAACTGAGCAGGAGGCCTGTTAATAAAAGTAGGTGGGTGGTTGGGTAGGTGTGTGGCTGGACCGAAGGACAGATGGACAGACAAAAATGTGGGTAGGCTGGCCCAAAGGCAACTGGGTACATGGATGTAGCACAGGTATAAAAAGGAAAGAAAGCAAGAAAATTGTAATTAAGGGTGTCAGGCATGCCAACTCCAGACTGCCAGATTCATGGGACTTTGGGGCCCAAAGGAGCACCAGAGAACCTCTAAATCTCATCTGTACTTCTTATTCTGCATATGAGAAAACAAGAGCTGTAACAGGAGCCACCTTGTTCACAGCCTGAGGGTGACAATCTGCAGTGACATCAAGGGCTGTTGACAGCACAATCCAGCCCATTGGCAGAACCAGTAAGATTCACACTCCTCATGGGTGCAGAGGATCCCAGCTCTGACCTGCAACCCCGAGGGCTTCTGCAAAATTCTCCTAAAGAAGGGTGAGGTCCAAGAGATGGCTCCAGAGAGGGAAGGGTACAGGGCTGGTCTCTCCAGGCCAAGATCAAGCCAACAGCCCACCACCTCCCCCCAGGAATGCCAGTCACCTCTGCTTTGGCCCAGATCACACACTTCACCAGGGTGGAACCCTGGATACTCTCTCTTTGGCTTCCTGCAGTAACTTCTGCTGTGAGAGGAAAAGCAGCCCAAATTCAAAGACTGCAATGAGTTCACCATCTCCCACTCAGTTATGAAAATACAGACACATCATGCCACAACTATTTCCTGACAGCCTGCTGTGCCCTTGGTTCTCAGCTGAGCACATACAAAGGACAGTAATCTCCACTGATCCCTGACCAAGCCCACAATTCAGATCATCAGCCACCCGCTGTTCACCCATCCACTTGTTCATGAGACAAAGTCATGACTGAGCACCAAGCACAGGCCACTGACCCAGAGGCTGGAGTCGGAACCCGCTCTGCTGAGTGCGCAGGCACCTGGAGCTTGAATGGAGGCAGGATCTTCCATGAACCCTCCATGAACACCAGCCACACATGCATGCTGCTCTTGTGTCTGAGCTCTTGCCTGGATGCAGACCCATATAATCCTCATAGCCACACTAGGGGAGATGCCAGGGAGGGTTCTCATGCTCCCCCTGCACTGGGGAAATAGAGGCACTGGGGGTAGAAGAGACCACCCATGGTCACACAGTACAACCACGATCTTCGCCTTCTATTTCTCTGATAGCCAAGGTGCAATGGGCCACCTAGGACTGGGACATGGAGAAAGCTCTGAGCAAGTGCTTCACAAAAGCACTCTGAGTTGGATGCTCAGATGGTGGGGGTTGCATCCTGGGGCTTAAGTTGTTCTCAACACAAGAAAAGACACAAAGCAAAACCAAAGTGATCTGAGCTGCAAGCTGCAAACTCTAGAAGAGTGAACAAAGTGGGCCACAGAGTCAGATCAACACTTGTCCATGCCAGCAGAACCACTGTAAGCTGTAACATGCTAACTGAGCCTCAACTTTCCCATCTATGAAGTGGGACAAACAGGCCCATTCCTTCCCAACAGATCTAGTGTCTGAGGTGGACGGAGTACTCCTCCTTTCCCCTTGTGTCCCAGGGACCTGTGATTCTACTGCTATTTGCTTTAGGTGGTATCCAGTTAACCATCTGAATGTACAGGATTCAGTGACATGTGAAGAAAATCCACAGTACGGTACAACCCACACTTCTATCTAGCTCTGCCACACTTTCACTGACCAGCAAAAATAAAACTTTGGGCCCATTAAGTCATTATCCATTATCCCTGCTCCACAGGGCTGCTGACTGACTTTCTGTTTTCGTAGAGTTGACAACTCTGGATTAATCATAACAATGGATGCTTGAGCTTCTGAGGTGGGCTACATTCACATAGCACGGGGTTTTCCAGGCTCTCCAGGGCATCACGGGCCCTCGTGCCTCTCTCTTCCTCACAGCTGACCCAGTGACACTTCCCCACTCTGCCAGCAGCAGGCACCTGATAAGGAGCCTTTGGACCTTCTGGCTGCTGTGAACCCTGACACCTGAATGTGGGCAAGTTTCTGTACAGACCCAAGTTCTCGGTTTTCTTGAATACACACTCATAAGCAGAATGCCAAGTGATATGTCCCTTTCATATTTTGTGGAAGCATTGAGCTCTTCTCCATGAGACCACATATTGTTCATGTCCACTGGCGAGAACCAGAGCCCTGCCAAAGCTTACTAAGGCTCATCTCCTGCCTTTGGTTTCTGTTGCTGTTCCTGTTGAGCACAGTCATTCTGGTGGGGACACAGGGGCCAAATTGCTCGGTTTTAGTCTGTGTCTCCTTAAGAACCACCTACTTCAAGCATTTTCCTTTCACAGGTGTGTTAGAGACCTGCATACCCACCCAGAAGGAAGTGTATATTCCTATACCTCTTTCACTTGAGTTGTTAGACTTTTGTGCCCAGAGTGTTGGGCAAGGGTGCCACACAGCAAATGCAGCCTCAAGTCTCTACATCAAGGGGCAGCAGGAGCTACAGAGACCCAGGTTCTGTCAGGGTCTGGGCCACAGGCTGTGACATGCAGCCAGGCAGACAGAGCCCTCGCATGCTCCAGTCCTCTCCTTGCAAAGGCTGCAGGGGCCAAGGGGTAAGCACAGAACAAAGCCAGTCAGGGACTCACTACCACTTAGGCCTTGACAGACTGCCCATACTAGGTGTTTTCAAGGACTGCAAGGCCAGCTGTTTTCCATTTCCCCAGCAGCCAAAGAAGAGGAAATGCTCACAGTGGGGGTGGGAGCAGCTCTGGGCTGGAGACCTTTGCATGGCCGGGTCTGCCAACACCTGGCAAGGAGCGCAGACCACCCATGGTCAGCCTGGACCTACTCAAGGTACAGTGTCTCCTTGGGCTGCAGGCTTAACTGTTCCTCCTCCATCACCAGCAAGGCTGGAGCCTGCATGGCTGGCATTAACCTTGGGCTCCGTAATCCTGGGGGACACAGGGCTCCCCACTCACTGGATGAGCAGGCATCAAGGAGGCCCTGTTTCAACTGCCAGGTGCTGGGAGCAGACACAGAGCGGAGCAGAACCTGACCCTGGCCAGCGCAATGGAGAAGCCCTCATGAGGACAGAGCAGCAGAAGGCCATGCTAACGGGACACGTGGAAAGACAGATAAAGACCAGGAGACAAGGTGCGGCTGAGCATCAGCGCCAGCAGGGAAGCTGGGCAGGTAGGCAAGTCACCCTGTGTGTGCAGTCCTAACTCAAAACCACTGCCCCTCTCCAGCAAATACATGCCCGAGCCACTCAACCTGTCATCCTCACCTGTCACAGAGGGACAACCGAAGTTCTCCACGAGGGCAGCAGGAGACAGCAGAGATACGACAGCTCACAGGAGGCTGCCTGCCTTCTGGGCAGAGGGCTTCAGAATCCAGCCCTCACTCTGTCACTTACTTGCTTAAGGATCTTAGGAGCATTATTTAACTCCCATGAAGCTCAGTCTCCCCATCTGTTAAGTGGAAGTGGCGACAACAGTACCCATCTCAGGAGTCAGTACACAAACCACTTAGAAGATACCTGGGCAGCGCTCAGGAATGCACCTATTGTCATGAATTGACTTTCAGGATGTCCAAGGGCAGCCTCTGCACAGCAAGCTGAAAGCCAGCTCTCAGTGCTGAGTTGTGGCATCCCAGGATTTTAAAATACATGGTATCTTGGGGAACTAATGTCCCTGCAATAAAAAACCACCCAAAGGCTCATTTAATGGGGTCCCTCAAATTCAGGGCCCCAGCAGCCAGAGCAGAGGCCGTCGCTGTGGGCAGGGAGGGGACAGACAGGAGCTGTGTGAGGGCTACCTGCAGCAGGCTCCCTTGTCTACCTGCTCCATCACTGACTGCCCTAAAGGAACCACGCCCCCTTCTTTATCCTGAGAACCCACGGGCCCCCAGCTTGGGCGCTATGGCCTGGTTCAGTTAGAACAATCAGTAGAGCAAAGAGCTACTTGGTCTGTCCTCACCTCACCTAAAATGGGAGGGACCTGAGGCCCAGAGGAGCCAGGATATCAGCCATAGTGCTGGCCCTGGACACAATAGAAGATGCCTGGGATGGTGCTGGTAGTACAGACAGTCTGAGGGCAGGACAGGAGGCAAGCCACCTCGGATAGCTGGCAGCACACCAGGCCTTGTTCAGTTCTCTGTTCTTGTAAGGTTGTGCTTTCCTCATCTGAAATCGGGGATACAGGGCATGTAGGAGAATCTTGGAACACAGCAGCCCGATTCCCTGTGGCCGTTGTCCCAGATACCTCTAGCACCATTTCCCAGTAGCAGAATGATCATTCAGTTCCTCGAGGTCCGAGGGCCTGTGGCCTTTGTGAGGCCAGGTGAGCACAGGCAGCTGGGCAGGCAGGGCTCTCAGGAGCGCAGCCCCTGGTGCAACATGGCTGCAGGTCCAGAGATGTCCCTGTACCCACTCACCTGCCACAGGCCCGGAACGCAGCATCTGGAGCAGAGGCCCTGGCTGTGGGCAGGAAGTGAACAGGGAGGAGCTGTGTACAGACTGCAGCAACTGCAGAGCCACCCAGCACGCTGTCCCATTCTGTGTGACCTGAGGTGCTTTAGGAAGAGGGGCTGCGGGTCGTGGATCCAGCTGGTCCCTGCTGAAGTGACTGACAATGCTCAGGAAAAAGAGGCAAAACCCATATTGGCCTTCCCTTCCCTGGCTTCTGTAAGCAAGCCTAGCTCTCAACATTGCAGGGCAGAGCAGCCTTACAGAGACCCTTGCTACTTGTACCTCTGCAAGTGATGCAGCAATCCATGCCACATCCCCCATCTGTCAAACTAGTACAGTGTTCAGCAGCAAACGGTCTGGATCCAGGCTGCTGGTGCTGGGCTGTGTGACCTCAGACACAGCGCTTAGCCCCTCTGATCTTCGAGTTTTCTCATTAATAAAATAGGGCTAATTAGAACACCATTTCCTAGGATTATTACAGGAATTAAATTACACAGCAGATGAGACCTAATTTTGATGGCCCAGGGGTTAATAAGCACTAAATGAATGCCAGATATGATTATTAGTTACTAATCTAATTAGCATCCTCAGAAAGCCATTTAATTCAACTGACAAGTACAGGTTTTGTGTATCACCAATAGGACAGAGATTTATCAGTAAAAGAAGATGGCAGGAAAAGCAGGAAGGAAATTGGCCTTCTTTGTGAGCTTCCTACATACTAGATGCTTTCAGGCCAGGATTTCACACTGCCCTATGGCAGAGAGGCTCTGCGCTTGCCCTCCCACCCCATCTGCAGATGAAAATGCCCCGGCTTAAAGAGGTCCAGCCCTCCAAGACCACCTTTCTGTATCAGCACCCCGTGGACTTCTGGACTGCTCCTCTAGCCGCAGGGAGCAGAGCAACCCTCAGGGCAGCTGAGGACTGGTGTGGAGTGCACCCGTGTGGAGTGCAGGCGTGCACAGAGGGGGCCCAGCCATTAGAAAACCGCCACCTGTCTGGGGCTGCAGTGTACCTGAAATCTCCCAGCTAGCCCTCTAAGAGAAACAGCACCAAATGCCTGCTTCTGTCTGCTTCCAAACTCCAGCCAAGGGCCTTCTTTGGGTGTCTCCTCTCCAGCGGGTGGGCCACAGCCTCCAGAAGGAGAGTGGGGCTCCCTCTGCCCAGTGCCCCATGCTGGTCAGTCTCTACCTCAGCCCCACCCCACCCATCACCCTGCCTGGGGACAGCACTACCATCCTTGGGTGTGGGCAGAGAGGAAGGGCAGGCTCTGTTCTGTTGCCTGGAGAAGCCAGATCCTTTCCAGAGCCCCTCAGGTCTGATGTGTGCATGGTTTCTATGCGCTCTGGCAAACATCAAGGTCATGAGCATATTGGCACAGTGATGCTGCAGGTCCAGTGCACCAAGAGAAATGGCTGCCTGGCTCCCACCCCAGGAGGCCCCTCACGTGACAGCATCTGCACACAGCATGACAATTGTCCTTGAAGTTCTCTGAGGGAGCACTGTCATCCCTCACTCTGCAGCTGGGGAATTGCAGGAAGCTGAGGCTGGAAGAAGGAACCATGGGGGCTCTCAGGTTCATGAGCCACAAGCTCGGAATGCCGGTAATGCCCGCCCAGGTATTCTCTCTCCAAGAGGCACCCCTCTGTGTTCCCTCATGGTGTCTTCCTGTTACTCCATCTCAGTGAAAAGGGGAGGTGAGACTTTCCAGGAATTTCTCCAGAAACACAGCAGGCAGCTGCTTCTACTCACCAAGAAACCCTGAATTGCAAACAGCTGCCAGCGTAGGACAGTGGCAAGTGGCCTGCCTGCTCCCGCTGCCTTTACTTTGTATGTCACACCCAGCCCTCTTGAGAGTCCTTCTTCATTAGTAAACATGACCTGTGCCCAGACCGAGGGTTCCAGAACACAGTGGACCCAAGCTGGTGCTTCTGCCACAAGCACTCACAGGAGCCACCATGGCAGCCACCATGGGGACAGGAGTGCAAAGGTCACAAACTAAGAGGACAGGGTAGTGCCAGGCACAGCGCTGTGCATCTACAACCCCAGCTACACAGAAGGCTGAAGTAAGATGATCGCAGCTTCCAACACAGGCTGGGTAGCTCAGCAAGGCCCTATGGCCAAATAAGACAAAGGAGCGGATGGCCAGGCAAAGCAGAGGGGGCTTCGCAGACTGCAGCTGGGCTTGCAGCCAGGATGAGTGGGAACTGAGGAGGGGAAGAGGCAGAAAACTTCCAGGTGAGCATTGCCTCAGGTTTTCTTCTGGCTTCGTCACTCATAACAGTGTCCCTGCAGAGGCTGCAGGAGCTTCTCTCACTGCTTTAATGACAGAGCCCTAGAAGACAGGACCTGATAGTCACAGGGGCGAAGGACCGAGTGTGACAGGCAGACAAGCAAACACAGGCACAGAGTCAGATCAAAGCCCTCCACAGCCACCATCTTGGCGCATGAAGCCCAGAACAGGTCCAATGACTATGTCCAGGAGAAGAGATTTCATTGTGCTTCTTTTCCCTTTTTCTTTGTGTTTGTGGAGTTGTACCACGTGTTCTCTCTGATTCACCGCACACAAAAAAGGAGGAGAAAAAGGCAAATTCCACAAAGATGAGGCAGCCATAAAGCTATGATACAGAACGCCATGCGCAGTACACAGTGCAGCATAACTGCAATGGAATTTCCTCCTTGGGCACCGCGAGCCGCACAGCCTCGGCTGGAGACAGGGAAGGCCCCTGCACCTAGTGAATCAGCCCCTTGTTCCCATTTCCAGAGATCCTGAATCAGGAAGAAGCTGGCTGGAGAACATGCACTTTTCCTTTTCACCTGTGAACACCTTCCCTCACCCCTACCCAACCACCCCCTCCATAAAATACTGGCTTGCAAAACCCCAAATCCACAGTCACAGGGGAGACTTCTCTTTTAAATGCTGAGAACTTTGTGAAAAAAAAATACAAAGATTTCACACGACCCTTTCTGCAACCCCCAAAGCTGCTCACCTGAGGCCAGTATGACAGCCAGGAGTCCACTGACAATGAGCCTGAGCTGTGTGCGGTGGGTTTTCCACGTTCCCACCATTCTACCACCCATGTCCCTCTCTGGGTCCAGCCAGCAGCCAATAGAGCTGCCTGATGACTTCCTGTCACCTTCCAGAGTACAGATGGGATGAGGTTATGACTTCCGGAGACCCCGCAGGGACTATAAACATAGCAGGCTGCTGTCACTTCCATTAGGCTCAAGGAGTCAGCCCCCTGGGGGCCAGAGTGGCAGCCGCTGTCCATCTGGAGCCAGAGCCCTGCCACTGATGTGCCCTGGATCTTGACATATCTAGGGCAGAGAGAGACAACCTGCAAAGGTGTGGTCAAGATTCCCAGGAAGGATGGAATCCCTGCTTTATACTCCTTACCAGGTGGGAGTCTAAACCTCCAGGGCTTCTGACTTCATACCTTAGCATGAAGATACAGCGTGAGCCCCTTGCTATTTCAGAATGATCTGAATCCTTCCATGTAGTGGGCATTCATGAGCAATAAGAATGATGTCAGAATGTGGCCATCAGCACCTGCACATCAAAACCCCCAGCCACCCTACGCATGGTCTTTTTTTTTTTTTTTTTTTTTTGCATTTTCTGGCTCAGCCAAATAATTTTATTTATTTTTTTAATTTTTATTTTATTGAAGTACAAATATCAATGAGACAGTTTTAAGATACCTTGATTGGATGGATTTGATAAATTAATACATTGCAAACTGTTTTCAGAATGTTTTGGTATCATAGAAGGTGCATACATGATATTATACTTACAGACATTATTATACCATATGTCTTTTATCAGTAAATTAAGACAGTGTAGCTGTTTGCATATCTTATTTTTTATACCTGAATTACATCAAAGATTCAATAATTAATACTTTCTACCTTGTTATTTCCCTAGTGGTTCTCTATAGCACTAGAAGCTGACATAATATCCTGTCCAACCCCCATTAGTGCAAATCTTGCCTCTCATAGGATTATGTAGAAGCACAGCGTTATCTATCCCAACTGTACTGTCCATACACACACATCATGATTCTTCCTTTCTATACCCCTTCTTTTGTCTACACCTGCCAAAGATGGGCACTCCATTGTCATTCAACTAATTTAGGTGCCTGAACTCGACGACACAATCCAACACGGTCCAGCATTCTACAACAATAGTGAGTTACCTGAAGTTGTCGACCATAGCCATTTACAGCTCAACTTATTACGGCCCCACGGAGTATACCTCATTTTTATACTTTTCTGCTGGATGGTTAAGACCTAGATAGAGCAAGATATATATACCAATACATGTCCTTTTTGTTTCTTATGAGGTCAGTGAAGTTCCCTCAGGGTTTATCTTGTATTCCTGTACATTATTCTGTAGATCCTTTGTCTGTGTCATCCATGTCGATGGGTCACTGCCGATGCTTGACAAGTTTGCTCTTAATGAGAGCCTCTCCATGTGACTCTCCCAAGGCACACTATACATCATCAAACTCTTTTCTCTGTGGCTCCATAATCTCCTTGTTCAGAAAATTTGGAGCTCAACTGAGTTTTATGATGTTGAAGTACAGGTTCTCCTATGTCCTGAGTCTTCGCTGACCTTGAAAGGCTAGGGCCAAAATGTTGGCTGACATTGTGGCTCTTCTATTCCTCCAATTTTGGTCTGTGAGCTTAGGTTGTTAACCATCCAGAAGAAAAGCTGATTAGTATCCTGCAGCATATGCCATTCACTTTGCCTTACCTGACTCAATTGATTTTACTTGTTGTATGTTTCCATTTGTATTTCTGCTTTTCGCTTTTTATACTAGGGAGACTATATGACATTTACACATGTGTGTCTGGTTTATTTCACTTATGAGTATATGTTCAAGTGGCATCCAGTTCAGTATAAATGCTTCAAATTTATCATTCTTAATAGCTGAGTAATATTCCATTATATAGAAATACCACATATTTTTCAACCATTCCTCTTGTGATGGACATCTTGGTTGTTTCCAAGATTTTCCTATCACACATTGCACTGCTATAAACATAGGTACACATATATCACTATGATACAATGTTTTCAGTTCCTCTGGGAAAATTCCCAATAGGGGGATAGCCGGCTTGAATGGAATTTCTAGTCCTACTCTTTTGAGGAGTCTCCACACTGATCTCCACAATGATTGTACCAGTCTACATTCCCACCAGCAGTGAAAAAGTGTTCCCTTTTCCCCCTATGTATGGTCTTGACATTCACCAGAATGGAGAGAGACTGCTCATGCGCTCTGCATACCAGCGAGCAGAGCACCTCAGCAGCTGAGAGTCCCTCAAGCCACCCCTCACCACTCATCACACCGAAGGGGAAGGAGGAGGTCTGCTCAGCCTGAATCACCCCTTTCTCTTCTTCCCATGGTGTTTATGGCATCCCAAATTCATCATCCAGAAGATGCAAATTGCTAGGGCTATCTGATTTCCAAATGCAGTGTCATCTGGAAACCTCCCCACCATTTGGAGGATTTATTTTGGTGCTAAGTAGAGTGCAGAGGAAACCCTAGGAACAGCTTAATTAACCCAGTGAAGAATGGGCAACTAGGAATTCTTTCTTGTCTTGCTGTGGCCCTCAAGGTTCCTGGCTAACATCAAGGTCAAAGGGACTCACAGGAACAAGGACAAGAGACCCATGAAGACAAGTGCCGAGCCATTAGTGTCCTCCCATGGAAACACACTGGGGAAAAAGAGCTGCCACAAACCAAAGATGTGGCTGGCTGTGTGCACATTGCTGACCCTCTGAGCCACTGTGATGTACCTAAAGGTGTTGGCCAACAGTGGCTGCATTGTCACTTGGTATGTGTCCAGCACCATGCCAAATCCCTCTCACCCAAACCTCAAAGCCTTCCACACAGAGGCCCTATTATAGCTCATGAGAAACTGAGGCCAGATTCTTGGCCAGCCATATCTGCACAGGGCAGAGCCAGGACTCATCTCAGGGAGCCCCGAGTCCACTGCACTCACTTGCTTGATGTCAGAGAAATCCTGAGAGGGTGCTGCCTGGACCTCTGCTCCCTTACTCCCCAAGCAGAAGGGACAACCACCTCTCTGGGTTGTAGTTGTTACAATAATCACATGAAACACAGCCAGTACAATGTGGAAGGATGCAGATACACAAGGTCTGTGGAGTGGCTGCAGCCTTGACCTCGGTGCATGCTGCCCCCCCAGTGCTTAAGTGCTCAACAAACATAAGTGGAATGGAGAGATTAAGGATAAAGTGTAGATATGGCAGGTGTGTTGTATGGATTTGATAGTGATGCCAGCACTCGAAGCCCATGAGAAAGGCAGGCTCCACAGAACTTCCCTTCTCCAGACCTCCTGGACGTAAGCTGGGTGCCACACAGGTGTCTTCAGCACTAGGACCAACCACTGCTCAAAGAGACCACGAGGCCCAGCCTACAAAAAGCAGGTGAGAGGCCCAGGCTGGTGCTGTACCAGCACAGGAGAGGGTGGGCATGAGGGAGCCATGCCCTCTGCCCCACCCACACACAGCACATAGTCATCCAGCCTCGGATCTCAGCTAGTGCAATTGGGCTCCTACATATCCCCTGAGCACCTTGGCATGGGATCCTAGACACAGGACTCAAATCAATAGGTACCAACACTACTATCCCCTGTCACTACACCCTCCTTGCCAAGAAGTACAGAGCTATTCTGAACTGCGCACAGCACTGAGAGCTCTGCACAGTAAGGTGGAGTGGGGCTGGCTGGCTCAACTTGGGAGACCAGCCTCTCCTCCCTCCTGGCACCAACCTGCAGAACCAGATAGCCCATTAGAGTAAGAATATCCTCAGATTTCTGCTGTCCAATCACAGGAACAGGAATGGCAGAGAGGCTAGACTCTTGCACATGCCTGAAGAACCCCGCATGTACGCCCAAGTCTACCTAATGGCAAACACAGGGCACCTTGGTCTCCAGTGGCTCTGCACTGCACCTGCATGCAGCCGTATACGCTGCAACCATGGGAGCTGTGGGAATGCTAGGACCTACACGCTCGCTGAACCATGGGTGGGACAAACAGTAACCATGTGGCAAGGGCTGAAGGGACCCCAGCATGAGCCATTCCAGCACTGAAGCCAAGAAAACACATGGGTGAAGCCAACGGAGACGGTTACCTACTTGTGATTGCCACTACTACTAGAGCAGAAGGTAATAGATTTTGGTCTCAACAGAGGACTGTGGGACTTTTTCCCATCCATCAATCCATTTTTGTACATTCTAAATCATTTCTAAACCTTTGCATTAATTTTAACACTGGGGAAGTATTAAGAAGAAAGAACATTGTGTCAGAGTACACACATAATTACTTTTCCATTATCAAAGTGAAGCTTCCATTTCTCATTGCATTTTTTTTTTTTTTTTTTTTTTTTTTTTTTTTTTTTTTTTTTTTTTTTGCGGTACTGGGGATTGAACTCAGGACCCTACACTTGGCAAGTGCTTATTCTACTGAGCTGTCTCCCTGGCCCCTCTCATCATATTTTTACAGTCAAACTGTTCAAGCTTCCTTTGTTCTCCCGCCTCTTCCAGCTCCCCAGCATCAAACTCCACTTGAGCAGTTCCTTCTCCTGACTGCCCACTGGCAGGCCTGCTGCTGCTGCTCAGGTGTCCTGCCAGGTCACAGTGGGCATCTCAGTCCTCATCCCATCCTTTAAAGGGTTCCCAAGCTGTAGGCTTTGCTGCAAGTCTCCATTCCTGGACGAGATGGCTCTGAAAGGGTCACAGCAAGTCTCTGTCCCCACCCTCTTCCCAGGAAGGGCTGGGGCCAGATTCCACCCCTGCATTCAACCCCAGCTCTGATTCCTTCTCAGCCTCACAAGCCTGGTCACCCTGAACATTCAGCTCTCTGTAAGGACACCAGCAGTGGCACAGGGGACATCCAGCCAGGACTGGACTACCTCCCACAGCCATCTCTGATGCTCAGGTGCTGCTCCTGCACAGAGCCTCTGCACAGACCGTGACCAAGCAGGAAGAACAGGACCTGCTCTCCCCCAAGCTCGGGACAGGTGCTCCTTTGAAGAGACAGACCGCACTCCCACGCACCTCCCACTCTCTTAGCAAGTGAGGATGAGACAAAGCATTTGCTCAAGGACCTCTGGGTGGCTTCTTGTTTTATTTTCAGATCCAGATCATACACATGCAGAGAAACTGTCCCACAACTCCATAGCAGATTCCAGACTCAAGACAGACTGTGAAAGACCTTGGGAGGCAGAGGGAACCAGACAGCTTGGCACTCTGCTGCGACACCAGGCCAGCAGGAAAGCCAGCCAGGGCCACCTGGCCCTGCCAGACTGAATGCACAGCTCCACCTTACTGCAGGCAGCCCAGCTTGGCTATAGGGGCACACTAGAGGCAGCCTCCCCAGGCCTCCCTGGACTCCACCCCACGAAATCGTCAGCTCTGGCTCAGCTCTGATTCCTTCTCAGCCTCTGCAGGGATGGGACACAAGCCAGCTCTCAGGGACTTTCCCAGGGATGACTCATTTGTCCTCTCAACAGCATGAAAGTGTCACAAGACTTGGCCCAGTACCACACCAAGACAGAAGGAGCCAGAGCCCACCTCTGGCCTATAGACCACACTAGCTGGGTCTACCCTTGAAACAGAACAGGCCAACACCAGCCTGCCTCCCAGAGCTTACAGTTTGTAAGCTGAGCTGGATTCAGGTTCCACCCCAAGCTATCTACTTTTCTTGCTCTTCTGGTTTTTTGTTTTGTTTTTGTTTTTGTTTTTTCAGACATGGGATTGAACTCAGGCCCTTGCACTTGCCAGGGAAGTGCCTGTTCCACTGAGCCATCCCCCTTACCCTCTAATTTTCATAATAATCAGGTTCCAGAGGGAAGACACAAACACCCAAAGAACCCAAAAGACTTTCTCTAGATCAAAGCTAGTGGGCATACAACATGAAGCCAAAACATATGGTGAATTTTAAATAAATTTTTAAAAATTATTTCAGTAGAAGAATCATTGTCATTAATCTCCCTTAGAATAGTTCCACTTCAAGGGCTGGAAAGATAACTCAGTGGGTTAAGCACCTTCTTTGGCAAGTGCAGGGACCAGGGTTTGATACCAGGTCCTGCATACTGCGCCGGCCCCATCCCCCGAGTGCACTGAACTTGGATTAAGTCCAGGCATGGTGGTGCACACCTGTAATGCCTGCGCTGGGGAGGCTGTAGGAGGATCACTAAAAGCCTGAGCTGCCTAGTAAGGCCCTATACCAAATATATAAATGGAAAATAAATTTGAAAAGAATAGTTTCTCTTCAACCCTGCTGTCCCGTCACTCTGGCCATTTGCTGACGCCCTCTGGAAGCCCTCCCTGTGAGTGTCTTCAGCTGCTCTACCGAGGCTACCTTTGGGTCCTGAAGCGATGCAGAGCACTTGCCTCTCACGGTTAGTTTGACTCTGAGGCAGAGCCAGGGGCTTCACCACAGCAGGGCCAGAGAATGAGGTACACCAGGGCAAGAACATGATGCGTTTACAGGGCAGAAATGGTCCCAAGTGTTCTGAATTCCTTTAGTACATCGAGGCCGCCACCGAGGACTCCCCTGAGCATCTTTCCCTCAGGAAAGTTCATTTCACTGCAATCATCCTCAGCACAAGCCAAGGAGCTGCTGGAGCTCCGTTCCTCCCTGTCCGGGAGCTTGTGGCCATGTTTATTTGTTTATACATCACCTGTCGCTTAACAGTCTCCAACTTGTGCGTGAGCTGCAGCTGGCAGCTGAGCCTTTACGGGAGTGCACAAGCCAGCAGGGGGAGGAAGGCTTCAGTGCATTTCCTGCTGATCAGGCGCCGCTGCCCTACCCTGAGCCCAGCCAGGATGGGCAGTGCAGAGGGACAGAGGGCAAGGTAGGACCCCCAACGCAGCAAGTGGCCAGCTGGCGCTCTGACAGGCCTGCAGGGCCAAGACAGGGAAGAAACCCCAGCCCGGCCCTCACTTCTTCCACTGGAATGAATCCATGTCCTACCTAGCCAGGCAAGGGACAGAAAAGCCACCATGGCTGACTGGGCGCTCGCTCACAGCCAAGGCAGCCAAGCTGCTCGGGGGTCACTCAGTGACTAGGCCCGGGTGGCAAGAACAGGCCACACACAGTGCAGCTGCCCGAGTCCACTCGATGGAGCAGCAGTGCTGGGAGCCAGGAGCAGCGGGTGCCCACGGTGACATTATCAGCCGGTAACAGTCTGTTGCAGCTCCCACCCTGCTGGTTCTAACTGAACACACTGTCCAAACAATGAGAAAGGCCTTGCTTTTCTTTTCTTTTTTCTTTTCTTTTTTTCTTCTTTCTTTCTTTTTTTCTTTCTGTAATTAGTCATTTTCCAAAGTTCCCACACAGCCTCCCATGGACAGCTGAGTGATATCCCAGCTTCCACAAATGTGCCGCACTTCTCCATCCAACCTGCCATCCATCCTGGGTCTCCTTAAGTTTTCCTGGCTCTTGGAAAAGGAACCAGATTCTTCTACAGATGGAGCTCTTTCAGGCAGTTGCTATCAAAACCTTTACTCCCTCCAAACTTGCTCAGGGGCGCCAAACTTGGGGAAGGGACAGGAGGTCACACATAAACCCTCCTGGGTCCTCACCTGGGTCCTTACCTGCCTTAACTTTGGAATTCCACAGGCCAGTCATTGAAGACTCACAGGAGGAGAGAGGGGTACTCCCCACGTCCACAGGCTTTGGGCTGGAAACACCAGGATGTAGCTCTGTGGGGAGAGGCCAGAAGCTCCCCGCTCCTCCATGAGGAAGTGCTAACACGGAGACAGCAAGCACTTGCTGGCCAGAGCCAGAGTAAGAACTAGACTCAGGGCTACTGTAATTTGTGGAGGAGCTTGGTGAAGCTCAGAGACAGAGTCAAGGAACTGGAACAAGGTCACACAGCTATGCTCCAAAACCTTTACTCTTCCAATGATTGCAGCTGTCAGTCACAAAGGACAAAGTCCTATTTTGTCTGACCACCTGTGAGGAAAGTGGCTGTCTTGCTTGTGTGTGTCCCCTGAGTCCAAGCCTGCCAGATCAAATGTCACTTAAACAGTCATGGAGACTTAATATGGACAGTGCCCCTAACACCAGGTGACCTCCCTAAGTGGTCAGTGAGACCTCTCACTAGGCAGCTCTGACTTGTGATAATCCTGCTCTCAGCCTCCCCAGTGTTGGGATTACACCATGCTCAGACTCTGTCACTGGCTCAGTGTGCCCACAGGTGGGGTCAGCACAGCATATGGTACCAGGGATCCATGGAACCCCGATCCCTTCCCTTGCCTAAGCACGCACTTAGTCCACTTAGCTACCTCACTGGCCCTCTGCCTGCCTTTAGATTTTACTACTAGTCATTATCAGAACCTAGGAAAATAGACCCTCCGCAGATGTTTGGAAAACAAACGGCATGTGAAGATGTGAAGCCCTTCTTTCCTCTGAATTTCCAGTGAAATCCTGGCCAGAACTAGAGTAAGAACTAGACTCAGGGCTACTATAATTTGTGGAGGAGCTCGGTGAAGCTCAGAGACAGAGTCAGAGTGGTCAAGGAACTGGAACAAGGTCACATAGCTATGCTCCAAAACCTTTACTCTTCCAATGATTGCAAAGCACTGTCCACATACTACTTAACAAACCTCAAATGAAAATTACACTGAAAATTTTTTCCAGTATTCAGGACTCTGAATTCCCTCCCTTCATTTAGACCAAAGATAGGCTACAGTTTATGGCACACTGGCCAGTCTTATAAATAAAGTTTTATTAGCACACATCCATGCCCACTTACTTACACATCGCCTGTGGACAACTTCCAAAATGCAAAGGCAGAATGGAGGATGCTGCAGAGCTGTGTGGCTCTCACAGCTGAAAATATTTACTCCCCAGATAACTCGGCAGTCTAAGTGCCTGCCTCGCAAACACAAGGATCCCGATTCAATTGTCAGCACCACCTGCTGCATTGGCTCTGCCCCCAGTGCAAGTGAGCCGGCCACCAACTGGGCATGGTGGAGCACACTGGTAATCCCAGCACTGGGGAAGCTAAGAACAGGAGGATCGCTATGAGTCTGAGCTGCACAGTGAGACCCTGTACCAAATAAATACATAACAGATATTTCTATACACACACTCCCCATCCCTGGGTAGGGAAAGCCTCAAGCATTCATTGTGATACAAATACAACCCACTCCTCATACTGTGCTTCCTGGGTGGCTCAGGGCTAATTTTAATGTTAAGCTTTGGTGGCTCACTCTTCTTTAGCATTTTCCATCTCTCTGTACCTCCATGTTTTGATCCTCCAATTCTACACTCACATTTTGCTTAAAAATAGCTAACAGAACCAGCCATATAGCTCAGCAGATTAAAGTGCCTGTTTAACAGAGCGCAGTGGCTGAGTTTTGATTCCTGATGGGGACCAAGACTGGGTGTGGTGGCTCACACTTATAATCCCAGTGCTCAGGAGGTGGAAAACAGGAGAATTACTACAAGTCCAATCCATGCAGTGAGATCTTGTAGACCCTGTACTGAATACATTAAAAAAAAAATAGCTAACATTTCCTGAGAACATATTACATGCTAGACATTGATTGAATAAATGGGTGTGTATTCCTATTTATAATTCTTCACGACAAACTTCAGAGGAAGATAATGCTGTCCTCCATTTGCTGATGGATGAGAAATGAATGGGGAAAAAAGCAAATGAAATTATCAAGTGTGTGGTGGGAATATTTACCAAGTCATAATTGAATCTCTGACATGTAGTAATACAAGGAAAACTTGGGCTGTTCAATAACTATAATACAGTTAGTGGGGCTGAATCAGGAGCTATCACCAGTTTAGGCAGAATTATAGGATTCTAAGGCTCTTCTATTACTCTGAGATGCTTTTGGTCTGCCACAACCAAGGTTCATGGATGCTTCATCATGAATCTTCCAGATTTGGGGAAAAACAGTACCCTACAGTCCAGCAGGCATGAAGCAGGAATCAGAATGACCCCCATCAGCGCTCCCTGTGTGGCAGGCCACCCAGCCAGGTCACCACAAATCTCTTCAAGGCCCTGTGCTCCAAGCTGAGTCCTCGCCAGGAGTGCCAAGCTCACATGTTTCTCTGGGGTCCTTGCAAAGCTGAGCTGCCATTCAATGCCTACACCCTAGGCAGCACCATCCGCAAATCAGAGGCCTCCTACGTCAGTTTCAGCTGAACCCAAATTTGTTAAAGTATATTTGAAACAATTTTTTTCTTTTCTTTTTTAAATCTTGCCTGGGCCGGGGAAATGGCTCAGCAGAATAAGTGCTTGCCTGGCAAGCACAAAGCACAATGGCCTGAGTTCAATCCCCAGTTCTGGAAAAAAAAAAAAAAAAGATTAAGAAAAATCTTGCCTGTCTGCAACCTCTGATCACCCTCACACCTCTTCAAAAGGATTGAGGTTCACAGACCCAGGGGGAGCAGGGGAGGGGAGGCCATAGACCAGCACTCGCTCTAGAGACAGCAAATGGCAGATTATACCAACCTCACTAGCCTGGGAGGTGAGATGACTCAGTCCAGGACTGTAAATGCCTGCCCTGCCAGGGACTGGGGGTCTGAACCCAAGACCTTAGCCCTGAGCTCTCTTCCAGACCCTTTGTAGTTTTCATTCCCAAGGTTGGCTCACACTCACCATGGGCCCACCTCAGCCTCCCAGAGTGCTGGAATTGCAGGCATGTGCCACCACGACCACCTTGAACACCAGCTCTGAAACAAGGCCAGCTATTCCCTGAGAACCCCAGAGAAACAATGAGTCACATCTCTTCTCTCAGGTACACACTCCCAGACTGTAGGCCTCTCCACAGAAATGGGGCCAGGGTGCTAAGCCATCTCCAGGATGTAACTGTGAGCAGGAGAGGACAGGAGATGGCCCCAGGTGATAGCATGTGTCACCATTGCCACAGAGACCATTGGGAAAGGCACTGGGTGGGTAACAGCCCTCCACTGTGCCCTTTGGTGGCCACAAGCAGGTGTGAGATGAGGTCACGCAACAAGCGCCAGGTCTGACAGTGCAAGGCCAGGCTGCTCCTACAAACAGAACTGGAGCTGCCTGGGGGTCCGCCCAGCCCAGCTCAGTCGCAGTGGGAGTGCTGGGACCAGCACCCCGCAGCCTCTGCAGCACTTCTTTTTAAGAGTCCCTGGGCCCGGTCAAGCTGATGCTGGTAGTTCTCCCAGCCATGCTGTGGCTTCCACACCTCTCATGCCACAGTAAACATTATCATGAGAAGGGAAATTCCAGGTCCCTGCCAATGAGGGCACAGAGGCCCACAGAAGATGGGAGATCTGCACAAGGTTCTATCGTGGGCTGGGGGAGGCACAAGCTGCGTCTTTCAGCACTGAGCACTGTGGATCTGTGAGTGGAATCAGAACCATGCTCCAGTACTGCTGTGTCCCCAGGACACATGCCCATCTCTGCAGGCTGCTGTGACCTTACAGCAAGGGACCCTGGGAACAGCATCCCCTGGCAGCTCAGCTTAGAGGTGTGAACAGTGTGATGGTGTCCACAGAGCTTGGCTGAACAGATGGTGACTGCCACTACATCCACATCCATGGGTGGCAGCCTCCTGGAGCACCCTGGGTGGGACCACAGCCACTGACTGTGGGTGCCCTCCCACAGGGGCTGGATCTAACGCTGACCACCACCACCACCACCACAGCGGGGCTGTGCCAGGATAAAAACAGAGGAACCATGCTGCAGGCCATGTGATAAGCGAGGTGCGGTCACAGTGCCAGAGCAGACTTAACAAGGCAGGCAGGAGGCCCACGACCTCCCTGGGTCTCCCTAGCACAGTCACTTTCTTTGTTGAAAGCCCCACATGCCCAAAGTCACCCAGGCCTCAGCAGCCCCCTACTAACAGGACTGCTCTGCTGGCCAGTGCCTGGCCAGGAGCAGAAACACTGAACCCACCTCCCCAGGCTCCAGGGCACTACCCAAGGGCTCAGGTTCCCTTGACCCACAGCAGCCCAGAGCTGTTGCTGCCCAGTCCCTTCCAACCCCATGGGGCCTCTGGGATACCAGAGTAAGATTCAAATGTTGCGTCTCCCAGTAGACCTGGCTCTAAAGGCTCCCATTCCCCCAGTCATCCCCGTTCTGAAGGTACCATAGACAAAGTCCATGCCCCTTGGGTGAAGTTCTGGGCTCAGCATAGAACGCTGGCATGCTTAAGGCCTCCTGCTCCACTTCTCCTGCATAACAGCCTGTAGGGGCATGATATGAGGCCCCAAAACCTCAAGATTCTCAGCTGTAAAGTGGGAACCCCACCGCCACCTGGTGGGATTGCTCAGCCAACCTGTGCAAAACTCCTTTTCCTCTGCCCTTTCCAAGGATGCAGAATGAAAGCCCTGAGGAATTGCCATCTCACCAGGCTGACTATAGCACACTGAATGCTGTCTACTCTGTCTCACGGGTCTCAAGTCAAATCACTCACACAGCTGACCACAAAACTGCAGCGCTCCAGGGAGCCAAGGGTGAGCAAGCGCCCAACACCCAGGGTACTTCACTTATTCCTGGAGGCCAGGAAAGTTGCCTGGGAAGATGCCCTCCTGGTACAAAGAAGGAGAAGCCCAACACAGCCAGAGCTAAGGCCCTACCCCCAGGGCCGTCTGGACAGTCAAGTGTTGCGTGGCCCCAGGTGACCTAATCTCTCATGCCTCTCTGTAGCAAGGCTGCCAACTTCTTCTGGGTGGCCCAAGATTCAGGTAAACCTGTCTTGGCACTCCAGGTCACCAGTCCAGACCTGAGAGGCCAGTCCCTCCGCTTGCAGGCCTGGAGCAAGCACTTGGCTCCTGCGAGCCAGGCCTACTGCTCGCTCCATGCAGGGGGCAGGATGTGCCTTTCCTCACCTCCTGCCCATCTGCCCTCTTCCTTCCCCTGGCATCCCATAACCAGAGGCTCATGCCATGCAGCTGTCCTAGTACAAAGACTTGCGCTGCCCACCCCTGCCTCTGCTCAGAAAGACTCTAATGCCCCTGGCCCAGGGCCACCCGCCAGCCAGTGCTATTCAGCACTGTGCTGAGAACACTAACACGTTCCCGCATTAGTGTCCACCTCACAATGCTTAACACTGCTGTGGTGAAGCAGATGACCCTTACTTCAACCCTGCTGCAGAGAAAAAGGAAAGGAGTTGAAGAGGAGTCCTTGCTAAGTCCCCCAGGACACACATAGCAAAGATGCAAAACTCAACACAGGTGGGTACCACACAGGACTCTGGCTGCTGACAGATGGCCTTACTGGCTCAGGTTCTAAACATGAAGCCAAGAAACTACATACCATTGAAATTACAAAGTCCTAGCTCCTTAACCACCATGTCTCACTTCACCTCCTTGTGTAGCACTGGAGCACCTATGTGTCAGGCCATTGTGTGTCTGAGAGACACATGGGTTGCAGGAGCCCTGGCCTTCAAGGTAAACACACTGTACAAGGTAAAACAGATGGAACAATCCAGAAAGATCCATGCAGGGGGACATGAAGGACACACGCATCAGAACAAGGCCTGCAGCACTCCCAGGAAGGCACTTTCTACCTGCCTCCCCACCAGCTCTTGTGGGGCACACACAACTGAGTTTATGAAAACCGGCTTCCTTGAATACCAGCAACCTCGCAACAACCAACAATCAGGACAGTGTCACTGAAAACCTGGCTTGCGCAGGACACACGCTTCATGCTTCCCAGGGAGGAAATGAGCCTTACGTTTCAGAGGGATCCCAGGGGAGCTGGCAGACACCTTACAAGTCAAGGGGGAGAGAGCTCGGCCCCCGTGGGCAGCTGTGGTCAGGCACTTCATGGGCATCCAGGCTCGGAGACTCCATGGGCACTCAGCCCGCCTTGATGCAGAGACCTTCTACACTCTGAAGAGTTCCAATACCTCATTCCAGGATGCGAGTCTGGCAGCATCACTCCCCAGGCCGCTGAATCCCACTGTAAATCCACTGTGCTCAGAAAACCTTCGTGTGATGTTCTGTACAAATGGCAGGTATGGCAGTATCAAGGGCATCTTTTCATTCTCCTTTGGGTCCAAAGATCAGGCCTGGGACAGGGAAGAAAGAAAGAATGGTCTTGTCATAATCAATAGTGCCAGAGTAGCCAGGCATCTTTCCCTCCTTGTGTTTGACCACAGACCAAAGGGGAGGCAGTAGAGGGGGAGGTCTTTGGGCAAATGTGCTTCCCACAACAGTGCAAGGGCCTCCATGACGTGCACCCTTGCTGTATCCAGGGAGCAGCTGGGCTACAGTGTTGGGCTGCAGACAGCAGGAACTTCAGAGGGCAGGGAGGCCAGCCTGGCCTGAGAGGTCCCCGCAGGGAGCTGAGAGGTTTAGCCTCAACTGATCAGAAGTTTTGCTCTGCTTTGTTTCTTTCGCTTTCTTTTAATCTTTTATGTATTTATGTGTTACAGGGTCTTGCTATGCAATACAGGCTCATAGTAATCCTGCCTCAGCCTCCCCAGCACTGGGATTACCAGCGTGTGCCCCCCATCCAGGTTTCCATGGCTGGCATAATGCACCCAGGGTTCTGGGGCTGAGATGGTATGCAGTACCAGGGATCGAACCTGGGTCCTTGCACTTGCCAGGCAGGTGCTTAAACCACCAAGCTATCTCGCTAACCTGCTTTGTTTCTTCATAAAGACAACACAAAAGCCAGGTGTGGCTCCAGGCTTTCTCCCCTGTAGAGAGCTGCTTACACAACCATTACGTACCTCTGGAGCCCTGGCAAGGCACCAAGCCCATTCCAGATACAACTGAGTCCTGTCTCTGCCACCCAAGGATAACTGGAGAAGAATCCATCCTTGGTAGCCAGGGCAAGAGGCCGGCTTTCCCCAGCCACCCACCAGTGGCAAGCACTGTCTCCCCATACCTAACTGCTCCCCACTAAAATCACTGGCATCCCACTCAGTGCAAGCCTCAGCCAAGCAGGGGTTCTGGCCCTACTTCCCAGATAAAGATTTGTGGGCATGATGGCTTTGCTTCAAACTGGTAAGAAAGGAGCCTGACCCAAAGCTGGGCCTTCTGTCCTGAGTCAGACGAGTCTTAGCCCATCACAAAGGGTCGTCCTGTGAGGGCTGCCTAGCTAGAATGGCTGTACCCTAAACTTAGTTTCTGGCATTTTGCAGGTACAAAATCATCTAAGGGCTGGTGAAATAGTTCAGCAGCCTAAAGTGCCTACTTAGGCAAGCTTAGGCAAAGTGCAGGGACCGCAGCATCAAAGGCCATGCCAGCCCCACCCCCAGGGCCAGCTGAGCTGGCCACAAATAAATAAATACATAAAACCATACACACACACACACACACACACACACACACACACACACAATGACTATTCTCAAGTTTAAAATGGTCACACAGCTTTTTAAAAACAAAAAAAGCAGAGTCACCAGCAGTGTGAAATCAGAGGTTCCAGCCATTACCCCAAATTCTGTCAGTAACAACTTATCACCACCAAACCAAATGTCCACAAACTGAAAGGCTTAAAGTCTCACACATTTGTATCTTAGAGTTGTGGAAGTCAGCAGTCAGATACAGGCCTCACTGGGCTCCAAGTGACGGGGCAGTGGGGCTTCGCTCCTTTCCAGAGCCCCCAGGGGAAGCCACGACTTGGTCTTTTCTAGTTCCCGCAGGCTGATCTGCCTTGGTTCCTGGCTCCCTTCTTCGCACTCAAATCCTCTCCACACCGCTCTGCCTGCTTTCACAGCCAGACGGCCTCTCACTTTGCTTCCACACTCAGGACTCGTGGAGGCACCGAGCTCCCCCAGAGGAACCAGGAGCATCTCCCACCCCACGGATACCAGCCTTGATCCTGCCAGCTGGGTCCCTCATACCATGAGGGATACAGGATCCATAGGCCAAAGGGATGAGGACAGACACAGCTTTGGGGCCCATACTGTGCCCACCAGCAACCGTGCCAGGAGAGCATCTGTCTCCTGCCCACTGGGCATCCTGAGAAGCGCAACTGCCACCCTCAGCATGGAAATCAGGATCGCTGGCCACAACCCAATGCGTGCACACATATCCACGCACATACACACATATGCACACGCACACACTGCACAAGCTGCAGCAGTCAATGGGGACAGCACAAAGAAACTTAGGGGCTTTTCTTCTTAAAAACATCCACATACTGCTGCCCTTGTAGTGCTAGGTGAGCTAAGGTCCTTAGATGCTGGCTGCACAGGGCTCAAGCCAAGGTGGCAGCTGCTCTAGGAGCTGGCAGGACACCAATTGTCAAGGACGTGTAAGAGGTCAGTGTCAGGAGCTTCCCAGACAGTATCTCACATCACTGAGGTGCCCCACAGAGGTGGATCAGATGTCCCACTGCATAGAGGAATCGCCGAGCCTCAGGCTCTGAGACAGAACCTTTGCATCCAGGTTGGTTTTAGTGCCAAAGTACGGGCTTTTTCCATTTTGAAACACACTCTCACATAAAATAGAGTTTCTAGAATGTTCTGCCACTGGTAGTGGTCAAGGAGCACCTGGTGGACTAGCTGTCCTGTGCTGAGATTGAACCCAGGGTCTTGGTACTGAGCTACATCTCCATTCTTTTACATTTTGAGACAAGATTTCACTATGTGGTTAGGTTGCCAAGGCTGGGTTTCAACTTGCCTCAGCCTCCTAGAGCACTGAGACTACAAGCATGCACCACCACACTTTACTGCACAAAAATATTTCAAAAAGAAGATGGGAGAGAGAGGGAGGAGAAGTGAGAGGGAAGGGTGAAGGAAGGAGGGAGGAAGAGCCCTGAATGTAGGCCATTGTGTACAGGGTCTGTACTCCTCTGGTCCTTCCACAGTGGCTTCCTTCTCGTGCCTAAAAGCCTAAGGAGAGGCCCAGGTCCTAAGACTTACTGGTTTGGGTGAATCGAAGAATCAGAATAAAAGTCAAGATAGCACTTCAGAAAGGGAGAACACAAAGCCTGAAGAAGGGAGACCTAGAAAAGCCTTGACTGAGTTCAGCACAAACATGGCCACCCGAACCATGGAGAAAACCCTGAGCCCAGCTCCCAGGCAACTGGCTGAAGCCAGAACTGACAGAATCCCATGGCGGCTCCATGCTAGTCAGAGTCTTAGGTTTACTAAGTGATGTTTCCCAAGTTATCAAATTCAAACATTTACTAAGTTAACTGCTCACTGAAACAGAAAAGCAGCTCTTTAGAGGAACAAAACAGATTTCAGAATCCCTCCAAAGTGTCATTCTCCACACTTATGACACAATTAAAATTAACTCCAGTTAACAAATAAGCAAAAGGTGCAGGGGGGTGGATAAGATTTATTCGCAAGAACAGACCTGATGGAGACCATGCTGATGTTTCCAAGGTGACCATGCCTCTGGAATTAGCAGACAAGGCTAAAGCTTTGACTGTCACTAGGCCTAGGGACTCATAGGAAAATAAATTCTTAGTGCCTGAGAAAATAGGAAATCTTAGCAAAAAAGAAAGGAAAAAACTAAAAAAACCAAATGGCTATCCTGTAATACAGTACCTTAAACAGTGCACTGGGATTTAACAGCAAGCAGACTGGAGGAAGAAGGCAGAATGGATTTACAGAGAACAGGGAGGTAGGGACACGGTGCTGTAAGCTGACACCACTGTAGCCAGCCTCCGTTCTCCGGTTCTCTGGTTCTCGGTCTGAGGCTGGTGAGGTGAGCGTTCTCACCCCTGAGGTTACGGGATCCACTACTGCAGCTTGTGTGCTCCCTACCCAGCCTGCCAGCACACAACTTCAAGTTCTCAATTCCTCTTCCCAGGGAAAGAGCTGAGATAGGGCTCAGGTGCTGAGAATCCAGAGCATGAAACCATTCATGGCCCTGTGCCTGCAGGCACATCTAAGCTCTTGTGCTTGTGTTTAACATTAGACACAGGGCACAAACCTGCCTGTCCTCTGGAGTGAGTGGATACACTACCAAGCCATCATTCCCCTTGACAGGTGTCACCCCTGAGCATCAAATGTGGGAAATGGCACCCTAAGTCAGGCCAGTTCATTCATGGGACAGAAGAGGAGGAGAAGGTGCCGGCACAGACCAAGCCCTTAAGGCCCACGCTGGGGGCGGACCAGCTCTCAGCTCAGCAAGCACCCAGCTCAGAGTTGCCATGCACAAGCTCTGGCATTCCATCCTTAGTCCTGAGACTCCGCAGGGCTCAGCGAGGCGTGGCCAGAGAGTGCTTGATAAATCACAGCCACATACTAAGTGCACAGCCATCAGCCACAGAGACAGGGCCTGGAAGCCATAGTAAATAAGCAACACATGGTCCAGCCTGCAAAGGGCTGTTAGATGCACAAAGAAATCTGGAGGAGCAAATGTGCAGCCACTGTCTGTCCAACTTGGGGACATCCTGATGGCTATGGCAGGCTGGTGGGAGCTTAGGAAGAGAAGGGGAGGCCAGACCTTGCTGGACACAAAAGACCACAGCAGAACAGCACACAGGAGAACTCTAGACACTCAGGTTCAGTTTTTCCTACTGAACAGCTAAGAAGAAAGGCTGGAGAAGGTACAGAGATTTGGCTGAGAACACACAGCGGAGGCCTGTGGGTGTGGAGAAGCAGTGAGGCAAATGCCCCGCACAGGATGGTGGAAGGAGCTGTTCCTCACCTGGCCAGGCTGGGGCATCATTAGTGGGGGAGCGTGACCAGAAGCCCCGCAGGGGGGAGGTACCTATACCCCCCACCCACGTGGTCACTCTAACAGTATTGGCTGTATTAGTCCCTCTGGCCTCCAGTGCGGCACTGAGCAGGTCTTCTGCAGACACGGATGGGAATGCAGGATGCTGCAAGCTGGGTGCACAAGGTATCCAGGGAGTGGAGAGACAGAATGCAGTCCTGAGCCTGGCACTCAGCCTCCAGGGATTTGTACTTAAGCACTCATTGGTGCTGCCTTGGAAGGACCTTGTGGTGGGAAAGACAAGGATGAGGTGAAGCTTCTAGAAGAAAGGATGAAGGAACAGGAGCTCTGCTGCTGGAACTGGCTGGGCAAACCCTCCAGGGGCATCAACAACATGCACTGGCAGAGGGGCACCAGCAGACAAGAGCAGATCCCAAGAGCCGCCTCTGTCCTTCCCTCCCATCATCAAGCTTGATCCTGTGTCTGAGTGGACGGCATATGCTGCCAGCGCCCGGACCATAAAGAATTCCTGCCAGGCTCAGGAATGGATTTTTTTTTTTTCTGGCTCAGGCTGCCTTAAGAGCAGCTCTGGAAAGGCATGAGGAGCTGGGGATCAAACTGTGGTATGCTGAGCCTGACTGTGTTTGCATAAGCAGGCGCTTAAACAACTAAGCTAACCATCATGTGCACTCCCAGGCTCAAGAATGGGAAGGGGTCTCTCCTGAACTGGCCCTTTCCTCTCCTCCCTACTGCCAGTGAGAAGGCAAACGTTTCCAGAAACACCTGTGTGAACACGGGCTCTGATCACAGGAGGGGTGGGTTCTGGTCATAAGTCCAGATAGAACAGGACTGAGGCTCCTGGGCACCCCCAGGAGAGGACTGTCTAAAACAGAATCTCCTCATGGCTACAACATGGGCTTCTTTCCAGTGCTCTAGACGAGGCCATGGAGGAACAGCAAAAGGAATCTCAGGAGGAAAAACAAGCAGGAGAGGAGACAGAAAGTGCAAGACCAACCTGAGCAAGAGTGTACATGCCAGTACCCCCAAGGCAGAGAAGTCATGGGCATCAGTTGCTTGTCTTTGTGACCACATCTTCAAACTGGGTCTCAGAGCCAAGCTAAGTAAAAAGAAAAGTTGTGACCAAGTCAGTGCTACCTCCCCTCTCCTTCTTCATTAATTTGACAATGACTAAGACACTGAGATTGCTGAGAAAGTTGTGAACATTTTTCCTTTTACAAATGAAAAATTCCTCCAATATTTTTAAGTTCTGTTTGCCTTTTCCCATGAAGTCCTACGAGGACAGGTCAGCAAAGGCTCAAGTGTCATCTAAATCCCCACACACAGAGGGGCAAAGTGCCAAGGCACTGAGCCCCGAGACAGCAGCTCAAGGGGACACTGCTTTCTGCAAAATCTGCCCTTAACGACTTGGAACGCAGATGCTCATGGGGTATGTATGCACTCCAGAAGGTGACCTCCTTACTGGTGCTGCCTGCAAAGAATGATTAATCCCTTTGAAGAAACAGCCACAGGCAGGCAAAATAGCTCAGCAGATTAAAGCACCTGCAAGCAGGTGCAGGGGCTAGCAGCTCAATACCTGGGCCTGCAGTGCTGGCCCTGACCCCGGGCTGCACTGAGATGGCAGTTGAGACTGGACATGGTGACACATGCCTGTAATCCCAGCTCTTGGGAGACTGCAAACAGACAGATCACTACAAGTCCAATCCAGAAGTGAGACTCTGAACACCCTGTAGATCCTTCCCTAAAATACAAAAGAGAGAGAGAGAGAGAGAGAGAGAGAGAGAGAGAGAGAGAGAGAGAGAGAGAGAAACAGAGCCATGATGAACAACCTGTTGGAAGATTAAGCCCTGCCCCTGTCCCACATGGCAGGTGACATGCTCTGTGAACTTGAAGGAAGCCAGGCAAAGGTTGGAGCTGTTCTACTTGAAGGACCAAGGGAACTGGGGTGAGAGGGGACAAGGACCCTCAGGGAGTCCCAAGGACAAGTGAAGGTGAGGTGTGCGAATTAAGAAGGACAGAGGGCATTGATATTGCTGATCCCCCACCAGTCACCCAGTGGCTCCCTTTATCTCCCATTTAATTCTCTACCATCAGGTCTCATAACCCAAAATTAGAACCAGCAGAATGGAAGGTGGATACCTAGCCTGGTTCATGCAGCCAACAAGGGCTGGACTTGGGCCCAGGACCAGGCCCTCCAAGTCCCTCCCCAGGGCATCATCACCCCGAGCCCTGGCTTGCTCCGGGTGTGCAGCTCACACACAGGCTTCCCAGTGCACAGCCTGCAGACTGTGAGACATGTCCCACAAGCACCACCTTGGCTCCCCCGCTCTCTAAAGCCGTGAATTCACCAGCTTCTGGAGCAGTGGTGCTGCTGAGCTCAGGGAACATGGATGGCAGTCCCAGAAACAGCCTTGCCCCCAAGGCCTGGAGGCACACTTCACTAAATAAACCAAGGCAGATTCTACCCTGCCCATGGTCTCCACAAGTGGCAGAGTGGGGAGAGGCAGCCCCAGGACGAAGCTCCGAATGGCTGGGAGCAAAGGCAGAAGTGAGCACCACTCTCTAAGGTACAGGGCTGTTCAAAGCTGCCAGCCAGTCCTGCCCCTCCACAGGCAGCTCCTGGGCATGGGAGGGATGGAAAGAGCGCCCAATGGCACCTTCAACGTCCCAAAGGAAAGGGAGACAGGGAGTACACTATAGTAGGTTGCAAGGCCTGCTGAGATCTGCTCTGGAAACAAAGCCCAACTGTGGGGAACTTGACCCCCAGAGCTCTGTAGGCCCTGGATGACACAGCAGAGTGCACAGCAAGCCAAGTGTAATGGCACACTTGCACAAGTGGAAGAGAGCGCCGCATACTTGCCAAGAGCCTACACGCTGTGGGCTTCTGCAGCCCATGGATTTCAAGACTCCCTGGGACATTCATACCAGGCAGACCAAGAGACCACCCACAGCATGGCCGGGTGGATCTACACCATGCACCATCCCACCCCAGGACACAAGAGACCACAGAACTCATGGGGCAGACCTCGAGCCTGGGGGTCAGCTGCTCAGGGAGCAGAGCTCTCTTTCTAGCTTGAAGGACACCCGGATGCCATGAGGGTGGCCATGGTATCCCTAGAGGGACCAGCAGGACCGTAGAGACCCCCTCTGCACACACCACATGCTAAGCAGCCCTCGGAGGCAAGGACTGGCAGCCTCACCCAGGGAACTGCGGGGTTCACCAGGGTGCCCTGTCCCTGCCACCAAGTAGGAAGCAGCAGAGACTGGGATGTCCCTTCATCCTGCAGGAAAGGAAGACAGTCCAAGCTGTGGAACTGAGAAGGGGTTTCCAGAAGGGGAAGGAAATAGAAAAGAGGAAAAGAAAAGTGAATGACTAAGCATACAAGGACCAATCCAAAAACACACTGTGCTTTTAAACTTCTTAACCAAATTACAATGAAAGACACGGTACCATTTACTTACTCAAATACCCTTGCTTCAAACAAGATTTTCCCATGATTCTTGCTACTTTCTGAAGCAGTTCTGGAAATCCTCTTTCATGAGTATCAGCATGAGGTGCAATAAAAATACAGTGAACACTGCTGTCAGGTGCCAATTAATGAAAGTGTACTTGTAAAACATTAAAATCCTCATCCAGCCTACTCACTAGATCTGGCCCTGTGCCACAAATGCTCTGCCCTGGAGTCAAAATGATCCTGAAAGACAAAAATCTGAATCCATAAAGACATCAAGGCAGCCATGACACAGCAATTACAGACACTTGCGAAGGAGGACTCTAGCAACTATAGACGCCTGTGAAGGAGGTTTTTAGAACTCCTCCAGAAAGGTGGCATGAATGCTGAGGACAAATATGTTCAATTTGACGGGGGAGGATTTTGAATATTAAATGCAATGCATCTTTTACTGGAATATTTTTTTTAATTTAGATGATGACTATATTTTTTCAGCACACTGCGTATATTATCTGCCACACATGGCCAGAATTCTTCATCTTCAGTCCTTGAGTGTACACACTTTACAGATGAGGAAATGGTTTTATAGTATACCCCAGGGAAGGCACAGTTCAGAGCCTGCATGCAGCCTTAAGTTGTTTGTGGATTTTTCCTTGGAATCTAGCCAATAATTATTCAAGAAAATCCCCTCCTGCAATTTCACAGAACCCACAAGTATCCTAAACAGTGTTTGTTTGATTGATTGTTTGTTTTGGCAGAGGTTCCAAGTAGCCAATCCAAGAGCATCATTCATTTCTCCTTACTGCTGATTGGCTACTGTCCTGTAAACCAGGGCACCAGCACTCCTGCATCAAAACAGTTTGCTGTCTCATGTAGCTATCAGTTTTAAACTGAACTGCATAACCATGGCAGACATGGCATATTTAAGGGTTAACTTATAAAAACAGGTAATTTTCTAACCATATCTGAAATTGGCTGTTCTTCATAATCACAGGGGTCTAGAGACAAAACCTGCATGAATTTCAGGGGTCAACTGTAGCTTAGGGAGGTTCCCAGTAAGTGTCCAAGAGGTCAAGGGAGGGAGCCAGGAGCCACAGACCCTCCCCTGTGACAGTGACCCTGAGAGCACACAGCCTCCATAGCTCTCAAGGCTCCCAGAATCTGAAGCCTGGCAGGTACCACAGGTCTGAGCTGGGGAAGGACTGATGATGGATGGTGAAAGGGTACCACAGGACTGCCACTGTCAGTAGGAAGTTGGTGAGAGAGCCTGGGTCAGAGCCAGCACTGAGTTCTCAGCATCATACCAGGAAACAACACAACTGACTTCTCCTTAGTACTTTCCTCCACTAGAGACTCAGGCACCCACAGAAACACTCAAGAGCCAGCAATGCCCCTCCTGGGGCAGGACATCCCTGTAGAAGTCATGCTCAAACCTGGGGGTGACACAGCCCATGGCTGAGCTCTGCACTGAAGGACCCAAGGCTTGGGGACAAGCCCAGCCCAAGAAAGCCAGCTCTGTGCAGACTGGTGGACACTGCAAGCATCAGAGGGAAAAGATTATTCATGACAAAGGAAGGTGGACAGTGGACACGTTCTGAGAAGACTGGGGTTGCGTGACCCATCCAATAGCATCGTGTGTCTGTCTCGAGCCCCTGTCACAGTCAGCTCGAGGAGGTGCCCTCCGCTGGCGCTGACAGGGTCCTCACACGCCGAGACCTTCAGTGCTGCTCCATGCCTCAACAGTCCCGCAGGCAAGGACAAGCCCTGTGCTGTGTTGAAACTATAGTACTGGCCACACAGGTGACAATAAGTTGGGCTGGGGTGGAAGTGCCAGGCTGAAACCTCAAGCTTTCCACTGCAGTTCAGGCCACTGTCTTGGTCAGTTTCCTCCTTGCTGGGAGAAAAGACCCAACACCCCAAGTCAAAGAGGGAAAGGTTCATTTAGCTCAGTGTGCAGAGGTTTCAGTCCATAGCTGACTCCAAGGTTAGGGTGGCACATGGCAGAGGGGAACAGTTCATAGCAGCAGAAGACAGCAAAAGCCACAAGACCAAAAGGGGACAGCAAGCTTCTTTCTTCCCTTTTTATCTCATCTAGATTGCTGGGATTGGAATGGTGCCAACCTAATCAGTGGACTGATCCAGCGATCACCCAGCCTTAATCCCAGCATTGCACTAGGAAGCAATCGCAGACTCCTGATTCAGCTATTGCTGAAAAAGCCCCTGAACACATGAGGTGCTGGGGGGATGCCCAGATACAAAGTCCTGCACTCAGACCACAGCATACCTGTGTCACTAACCCACCTCCTTAGTGAACTCCTACTTATCCTACAAAGCCTTCCTCCTCCTCCCTGGGGGTTTCTCGCAACCTGTCATCATCCTGTCCTGACAGACTCCCAGGGGAGCCCACTGCTGTCCCTTCCCTGGGCTCCCATGGCATAAGAACATCATCCATTTTAAATTCCCAGCCTGTCCTCTCTTCTGGCCATCAGCTGGGAACCATAATTTGCTTCCAAATACACAGGGCTTACTTTCCACACACTCCAGGGCGTACAGTGAACTGTGACAAGCTCTGTGGGTGTCCCTGAGCTCTCTCCACCAGGTAGCTGGAGCTGCTTGGGGACAACAGCCAGTCGGACCAGATGCTGCCCCCCTGGTGCCCACCAGCTCTGCTCTCAGGTTCCCTCTGGGCCCTCATGCCCACTCTGTCAGCCACTGTGCTTGGCCACGGTGACAGGGTCCACTGCTAGTGACCAGATGGCAGACAGGTGTGTAGCAGGGGTTCAGCCACAGCCTGTGTCCTCTTGTGGACCAGGGCTCTGGACCTCAACAGCAAGCTGCACCCACCCCATGGCTTTGTGTGTGAACCAGGAAGGCTGCTCAACACTTCAGGGCTCCACCTCATTCCTCACAAATTAACCACCAGGGTCCTCCCCCACCGGCCGCCTCATCTTCCCCAGCTCAGTTACATGTGGCCAACAGTGACCTAAAAATACTAAATGGGAAATGCCAAAACTAAATAATTTAGGAGTTTTTTAAAAATGTGATTTTACAGCACAATGTTGCAAGTGCTCTACCTCATTAGGAGCTATTTATTGCCCGGCATCTCTTCTCACAGTTGGTAGGGATCATTGTATCAGAGGTACGTACAGATAGGGAACCACACAGTGCTTGCTGAGTTCAGCCCTCGTGGAGGTCTCAAGCCCACACTGAGGGTTTCGGAAGGCATTGCCTGCAGGTGAGGGAGACAACTGCACCTCATGGGGCTGCTGGGAGGACGAAGGGAAAAGGCCCCGCAGCACGTAGAATGTCCATGCCACACAGAAAGCGCCCCACAATCATGAGCCCTGGTTGCCACTGCCCAGCCAGCAGCCTCCAGGGGGGCAAGTGCTCCCCACTGATTTCTCAGCAGCCAGGAATGCACAGAAGGAGAAATGTTCCCTGGGCTTACGCAGTCCTTTCCACTACACTCCCAATTAAATCATAGATGAGCAAGTGTCATCTGCCAGTTGTGGCAGCACACGACTCTAATCTGTAATCTGTTCTGAGGAATTTAAGGAAACTTTTTTGTTTTTTTGGCGGAACCCAAGATTGAACTCAAGCCCTTGAGCTTGCCAGGGAAGTACTTATTCCACGGAGACATCTCCCAGGCCCCTTAAGGAAACTCTTATTTAAAAACCAAAAAAAGGCCTGGGAGATAGCTCAGTTGAATAAGCAACCAGCCAGGCAAGTGTAGAGTCATGAGTTCAATCCCCAGTACCACAAAAATAAATAAAATAGATGTATACATATTTAAAAATAAATAAGGGACCAGGGAGATGGCTCAATGGAATAAGCACTTTCCTGGCAAGTGCAAGGGCCTGAGTTCAAATCCCCAGTTCTGCAATAAATAAATAAAAACAAAAATGGTAAAAATGCCTGGAAATATAGCTCAGCACTCCCCAGGCTCAATCCCTGGCACTAGTGATGGAAATGCTGCCCTTCAGGTAACTCCAGATGCCAGCTCACCATGTGCTGAGCTGGGAAACAACTGAGCTGGGAAGCGAGCTGCAGTAGGTCAGGTGCGCGTCACCATCACGGGGTCTCAGTGTCTCAGCGACAGCTAGCATGTGGCCTGCACATGCCCACGCTTTCTCTGAAAGCCTCTGGAGGACCCACTCTGAGGCAGAGGACAGGCACCACCGGTGCCCCAGGCTGGATGGTTGCTATTCCCTGTTCTCACCTAATCTAACATGGAAACCACTGGGCATTGAGACTGAGGAGCCAGTGGATTTGGCCAGGTGTGCAGACAATAGCATTTAGGGATCATAGGGATTTTCTTTTCTTTTTTTTTTTTTTTTTTGTAGGAACCGGTGATTGAACTTAGGCCCTTGTGCTTGCCAGCAAGCACGTATTCTACTGAGCTATTTCTCCAGCTCCTGGTCGGGATTTTCTAGCCTGGCTGCTCACCTGCATCAGAGTTCCCAGAAAAATCTGAACCCAGGTACAGCAGAGGGGACAAACAGCACACACTGGCCCACCAAGGGACATGACTGCATCAAATGTCTCAACTGCACAAGTCTATGCTGCCCTCCATGGTGCCAGGAATGTCTTCCCCAAAGGACCCCAAGCAAAAGTTCTCCAATTCTTTCCTTGAAAATTCCCTGCCAAAAAAATAAAAAAATAAAAAAAAACAAAAACAAGCGTGTGGGGATTCTGCCAAAAGACAAGCCTGGACAGCACATGGAATGGAAAGGTCACTTCCACTTTCTACATTTCTATCGCATTTGCAACTGTTTTCAATGAGCATGTATAGTTTAATACAGTAAGATGAGAAACTAGAGATGGCTGATTTTGTTTTGTGTCTTGTTTTGCTTATCGGTATCTCATGCGAGAATCTGGCAGTTTTCTTCTCTGGGTATAAAATCAGCTTCTCATTCCAAGTCCAAAACTACTGGAGAGCTGAATCCCAGTCCTCTCTCAGGAGACGTCCTGCCCAGCCCCGAAGGGCAGGCCCTCACTCTACAGAACACTGGATGGGCTCTGCCCAAGGACAAGGGTGCCTGGCAGTCCACCCTCTGGCCACAAGGCCTGCAAACACAGACCTGGGGAGCTGTCCCCAGTGTCTGCCACCGGCACCTCACCGGATTCTGCCTGAGCTCCCCTACCCACCAGAACTTTGAGCCAGGGAGGGAGGGAACAAGAAAGGAAGGAGGACAGGAGGGCTTGCTTCTCCTGAAAAGCCCAGGCTCTCTCTCTGACCAGAGCTCCTCATCCGGATGACAGGGTTTGTACCAGTGGAGGAAGCTCACAGTCAGTGCTTCATGCTCCACACTGCTCTTTCACTCCAAGACTGCAGGCAGATAAAGTAGACCTGAAACAAGGGGAGAGTGGGGATAGAAGGTCCCTCTTTCCCTAATGTCTGTCTGATTATAAAAGTCTTCATGCTGCTATAATTTGAAAGCCTCCTACAAAAGCTGATGTAATGGCCAGGCATGGTAGTACATTCCTGTAATCAGAACTCAGGAAGCTGAGGCAGGAGGATTTCTGTGAGCTCAAGGGCTACAAAGTGAGTTCAAAGCCAACCTGAACTACAAAGAGAAACCTTGTCTCAAAGACAAAACCAATTTGTGTTGAAAACTGAACTCCCAAATGCATATGTTCATGGCATTTAGAGAAGGAGCTTTTGGAGAATAATTACAATCAGAGAAGGTCAGGGGGATAGGACCCCCAAGATAGAGACAGTGGCTTCATGAGGAGAGGAAGACCTAGATGCAGCTTGCATGATCCCTGCAGGGGATGCCCTCCTCATGCCACAGTGCAGGAGCAGACCCTCCACTGACCCAGACTGGAGGCTGGCGCTGTATTCCTGGACCTCCCAGCCTTCTGTGAACCTCTAGTTTGTACAAATTATTCACTTTGGGTGTTTAGTTATAGTAACACAAAGCAGTAGCCTTAGACCTCATGAACTCGCTCTGCCGCTGTGATTGCCACCCAGTGGTGGGCTCCCTGTGAGAAGGCTCCTGGGAGTCCAATCAGCCGGAGGCGAGGGGAGTTTACATGCCCTCCTGTGCATCCCCCAGTGCCCCCAGACTGGCAGGCATCCTTCCTCTGCACTGCATATCCTGCTGTGCTCATTTCTTTACTTTCTTTTCTTGGCAGAGGAAACAGGCAGGGCTCACTTGTTCCGCCCTCCTAAGGGTGACAAGGATCAATGCAGCATCTCCTCCCATGGCTTCCTGACTTCCACAGCCACTGGACAGAGGTGGTCAGAAGGGAGCTCTGGCCTCACCAGCCACACGGTTCACGGGAAGTGGGATCCACGCAGCAGTGTTGCTCATCTGTGCCAGCGGAAGGCTGACATTCTTGTGACCCGTGCTGGGCCGCAGGCACAGCGCTGCATCTGGCCACCGCTGCAGCCTGAATAACTTCACATCTGACAGAATAAGCCCCCTCCTAGCCCCCCAGCACTTGGAAACCCACCTCCCCATGCCCCGGCACATGGCTAAGTGCGGAAGGACCTTCCTCTGGAGCAGATCTTGGACCAACACCCCTAGGCCTCCACAGCTTCCACAGGGCCTGCGGCATGAATGACCACTCCCGCAGCTTTCTGCATCTCCTGCCCATTCCCCGCCACTTCCTTTTTCCCTGCAAAGGGAATTTGGATCCGCTGTGGACTCTCAGTTTCCCAGAACATACAGCTCCAACTCGGTCCTTTGATATCAGTCAAAGACTACAAAGTTTAATGCTAAGTAATGAGGCTTCAATACTCAATGCCTGCTAGCAGGAACACTCTTTTGTTATTTAATAATAAGAAATAAGAACGCTAGCTTCATGACTAATGACTACTTCAATAATGCATTCTAATATGCGGCATGCAATTGTCACTGCAGGGACTTGCTCCCTTCAGTGAGGCCCTGGACTGGGCACTAACCATCGGGTTGGTGATGCCTCTGTCATCCACATGGTGCCCAGCTACACACCACTGTCCTCAGTGTGGCCACAGCCACTGCTGAGTGCCCACTGTGCATTAGTGGCACCGGTGTCTAGGAGGCCCATGTAGGAACTTTCAACTCACTCTCAAACTTTTCAGCAGCTAAGGGATGACACTGAGAAGATAAACACATTCAGAAGAAAGAAACAGGATGCAAAATTAGATATGCAGGGTCACTACAAATGTGTAGCTCAAACGATAGAAAGTCGATAAGACTATGACACAGTTACTGTGGAAAGCTTTATCTAGTGGCATCACCGCCGTATCCTGGACAGACTCTGGGCACTTCTTCTGGGTGGTGGAAGGAGCTTTTAGGGGCCTTCTGTTGTCTCTGGGCCTTGTCACAAACCTGCTGTGCGACCTCAGACCACGCCTTAACCTCTGATGTGATTACGGGGGCACAGGGCTGGCTGGAACTAAAGCAACCGAGTTAATGTTTGCAAAGTGTTTACAACACTTGCCCAGGTTGCTGAAGAGCTATATATTTTCTTAAATATTTACTTTATAATAAGAAAAACATTATTTTGAAACTTAGGATATAAGGCAGTAATGGGTGAGGGAGGAGGCCCGGGCACAATGCACCAGGGTGGTAGTGGCCCTCACTTTCATTTTCCTCTTACAAAGGTCTCAGCTGGACCCCACCCCCACAGACAGTGAGTCTGCACACAGTCCTGTTATTGGGGGCGAAGGCTGGGTGACCTAGGGCCTCTGGGATATTTACATCAAAAGAGCTTCGCTGATAAAGAGTGACATCTGAGAGGATCTTAGCTTCGGGTCTCAGGAGTTGTGCAGTGTCTTTCTCCAGGCCTTACTGCCCGCCCTCAACATGCCTACATAGAAAGTCCCCAGAGTTTGGCTTTCTCCTGAAGCTAAGGCCAGCCCAGAGGGCATCATGTCCCTTCTTTATCAAAAGCTATGCAAGGCCAGGATGGGGGAACAAGTGCTGGTCCAGCAGGGAACCTCCCCCAGGCTACAGGCTCAGGGTCTACCCTACTGTTATTCCAGCCAGGTGCTGCAAGGCACTCCCGTCCCCAGGGTACTGTGCACTTCAGATGCCCCCACAGAATTTCTGGCAACCCACCCCTCTTCCAGAGGGAGTAGACTATGGGAGGAGGTCCCAGGCAAAGGAGCTGATGGGGTCACTTTGCACACAAAAAGGACTGTGGGGTGCAGAGTCCAACCCTCCTCCCTACCACCTCGAGGCCAGGCGTCCTTCCCCTTCACGTGCCCAGACAAGGGATCTCGGTTGCAGCCAGCCTGGCTGCTGCTAGAAGTGTGACAAGTGCACCTGCAAAGGCAACTGTGGGCAAGACTGAGAAGGGCAGCTGAGGCTGCTGATGCCAGGTTAGCAACCACACTTGACTTCAAGGGGACACTGTATTATCATCCTGCAGAGTGAACCCAAGCCTGGCACTGGCGTTCAGCACAAGTGCAATGCCACACAGCTGCAGGGTGCCTTCCCCTAAAGCAGGCCATGACCCGGTGCTAAGGCCGCATAACAAACAGAGTGCACAGCACCAAAGACAAGCTGCTTCATCTAGGGGCCTCACCAATGGTCCCCTGAGTGGCAAACACAAACTATGGTCTTCAGCTCTTCCCTTGTGCCTATCCACCCACCCTCGAGCCCCTCTGGGTCCCACAACCTCTCCAGGCTTGCCTGGCCATACACTGGGCCTCTTCCTCCAGGAAGACCTCCTTCACTCCGTGGCTCTTCTCTAGGCTTCCTGGCTCAGATAGTGGATGAAATGAAGATCAGAGGGGCACTGGAAGGTGAGAAGCCCAACACAGCACAGGCCCAGTCCAGGTCAAACAAGCTGCAGGCTCACTCGGGTCAGAGACAGCTCAGACCACCTCTGCCTTGGGCTCATGGCCCCTCTGAGGCCCTGTGCTGCTGCCCAAGCTCTCCAGAGGGGGCTGGAGGGTGAGGCCCCCCAAGCACTGCACATAGTCTAGGGGCCTCGCAGCAGCAGCAGCTAGGGTGTGTGTCTACAAAAGGCCAAGAAGGGGCACAGCCTTAGCCAGACAAGCCAGTCCCTCGGCTGATGTGCACCTGCCTCACCTCGTGCTCCTAAGCTGTGGAAAGAGGCAGCAAACTGCAACAGGCCATCAATTAAAATAGCAGAGGGGCGGTAGGGTGGGGCCACACTATTAGCTGACCTCATCCTCCCCTGGTGCCCCAGGCGCAGGCTGGGCCATGAGAGCAGAGATAACCAGCAAGGGACCCTGACACAGAGGCTTGGCTCTCGCTCATCTGGAACACCTGGTCACTCCAGCCATCCTTCTAGGCCACCAAGCTGGGCACAGTGACCTGTCATGCCCAGGATTAAGGGAACGCTCACCCTGGCCACACCCAAGCAGCCTGTCTGGTGTCCTCAGCTCACCTCCTCTGGCAAGACACCACCCCGGCCACCAGACTGTTCATTATACATCTGTCTGGGCCACAAATGGAGCAGATCAGATTCACACAGACTTGCTATCACTCAGTGGTAGCGGCAGGGAGTCCAAAACAGGTCCCACCAAGGGCCACAGCACTGCACTCCTCCCTGGACTGTTCCTGTGGATTTGTCCATTCCAGCTTCTAGAAGACACTGTGTTCCCCCTTCTCCCAAGCCAGCAAGGGTGTTTGGTGCAGCACAATATGTCTACCTCCCATTTTCTGTCTTTAAGGACCTCTATGCTGACACTGGGACCACTAGACAGTCTCAGACAATACCACTATTACCAAGTTAGTTTTAAATCTACGACAACCCCAACTCCCTTTTGCCATATAATGTATGATATTCGTGTCTGTTGAGCATTCAGACATGAATGCCTTTGGTCGGATGTTATCCTGCCTGCCACACTTACCTTTAGTCCAGGCCCTTTAGTATCTGTAAAGCTTCCCAATTGTTGTCCACCATGTCCTCCCATGGGAGAACCAGGGCACCCTGACCCTAGGAACCCCTGGATGGTTCCACTCACCTCCCCATCCTGAGGACCGATGCATGAACTAGGTTCAGGAGCATGAGGCCCTCTAGGGTGAGACCCCTGACCACAGATCTCCATGGAGTAGTCAGGGTTAGCACCCAATGTCCAAGATAGCAGGTGTCATGTCCTTCATGGATCCCCAGGCCTCAGCAGGGCTCTGTGCCCGTGGGCTGAGCCTTCCACATGGGGGTGTCTTGCCACTCGGCATTCTAACAGGTAGGAGGACTTGCACATTGTATTTTTACCACCTGTGCAACTTTACCAGCACTAGAACACTCTGTGCCCTTCAGCATGAATCAGTAGGGAGGTGAACCAGCATTCACTCAACGCCTGCAGGGTCACAAGGGGCTGTTCCCACTCTGGATCTTCCTTGTGGGGTCTATGGGACAGCTCGCGGAAGCAACAAGAGATGGGCGCCACGCCAACTCAGGTCACAGATGACTGGTAGTGCTCCAGCTCCAGTCCGTAGACCTACCCTCTGCCCCAGGAAGCCCCTCCAGGCCCGTCTGCTCACCCAGGATCTCGCATCCCAAATCCACTCTGAAGCCTTTCCCATGGGCTGTCTCTCACCTGCACCTTCTCCTTCCCATAGCTCTGGGGCTGGAGCTGAATAGGTCTGGGGCTGAATAGGTGGTGTTGGTCAGTTGTAAACCCTTTGCTCCTTGCTGGCATGCCCAGCAAAGCCAGGGTAGCTTCACAGTACGGGTATGCCAAGCCAGGAGCACTGCGGCTGCCACCGGTCGCCCACCGAGAGGCCATTCTCAGCCTTTCCCACTCTCTCCATCCTTGTTAACCTGGAATCATCAATGCCAGGGATACACCCAAACGAAGCCCTGCAAGCCTCAGAAACCTTTACTTCACTGACCCAGCCGCCAAAGCCAAGTCCTGACCACCCGGGTAAAGGCTCTGGGAGGGGTCACGGAGAGCCTAGACGCTCGGTCAAGGCAAGTCACCTCACCACTCTAGGTCTGAGCGTCCATGCAGGCAGTGCACTGAGACAAAGCTCACACCTGCCAACCTGCGGAAGACAGGGGAGGGAAGGAAGGACTGTGCTTCAAGGGGACCTAGCAGAGAAGCTATCACAGCAAGATCCAAACCCCAACCTAAGTGAGAAAGCAAATCCATACTGGGGAGGGCTGAGCTCCCCAAGAGCCAATTCAGGGGCTCACAGTGGAACTTCCTGAAGACTCAGGTGATTATTTTACATTGATAACTACCCATGAGCGAGGCAGGCCATGCATTCACTTGCAAAGCACGGATCTGACAGCCACAATCACATGCAGAAGAGTAAAACAAAAAATGTCTCCACAGAAACAGAGACGTGAGTTCCTGGAGCAGCATGCCTAACAAAGAGGACCAGGGGGCTCCCCTGTCTCTGCCATCTGCAAAATTCAAGAGTTAATCAAGAGGAATCTTACAAATCCATGAGAAAAAAACCTGCTAACACCTCCAAAGGAAATCTCCAGTTTACAAAACACGAATAGGCGATAAACAGGAAAAGCTGGTCTCCACAGCAGCATGCAGAGAAAAGCAACTCATATTGCTAGAAACACAACAGGTGAAGGGAGATTTTGGTTTATTTGGTTTACTTTACTTTATTTCCACATGGTGTATCCTGAAGAGTTTCTTCCTGCGTGCATGCGTACGTGCGTGCGTGCGTGTTCGCGCAGGTCACCAAGGAGTACACCCAGTGCCTCTGCACTGAGCTAAAGTCCCCAGCCCTTCTTTTTTCCATTTGCTACCGAGTCATGCTAAGTTGTCCAGGATGGCTTCAACTTGTGAACCTCCAGGCCTCATCAATGAGAACATTTAAATCCAGAGAAGTTGCCTTAGCAGGGGCTGCAGGGAATAATATTCTAAAAAGAAATCTGAAATGAGACTATGACAAATAATCTGTTCTAGATTATTTGGAGATGAGGGATTCTGCCATGAAAACAAGCAGAGACACAGGAAAGCATGTGCCATAGCAGGCAGAAATCTGCAGCCCCGCTGCGCTGATTCCTGCAGAACACAGCAGCTGGCGTCTGCTCCAAGCCAGTCCCCCAGGAGGCTTCAGGACAAGCCTTCACGTGATAGTCCCAGAAGCCCCAGGCAGGCCTCTCATTCTCTCCCTGCAGGAAGGACAAGCTAGCTGTGGAGCAGCTTCCAGTACTAGTGTGGGACCGAACATGGAAACAGTACCCAAGGCCAGCCAGCTCCCAAACTTGGGCTGGCCCCTGGCCCTTTCTGGGCTGTGCCACTCAGTGAGCAACGTCAAGCCACAACAAGCATCTTGAAACAAGACAGCAAGATGTCACGGAGACTATGGAAGAGCAGCAGTGTCACGGGCAGCCCAGGTTTTGTGCACCATCGTCTGCCTTATTTGCAGTCTGCTCCTACAAAGAAGCTTCCTCAGAATAAAAGTCTGTGGATCTGTTAAGGTCTTCTAGCACATGTAAGACTCTGAGTTCAAGTCCTGCCTGGTATCAAAAATACACTTTTTAATTCAAAAAAAAGAAGAAGAAGAAAGAAAAGACAACTGTACAAAAGACAGCAGAGGAGGTGGACTCACAGTTACTGAGACCATACTATACACAGACCAGTAGACTGACAAATATCTGCAGACAAACCACCAGCACAGGCCCAAGTGTAATACAGGCCGAGGTCTCAGAAAGCCCATGTCTTCTCTGCCCCCCGCCTCCCTGCCATAACCCTCACCGCCCAAAAAACCAGTTCACCCTCCATGGCTCAGTTCAAGCAATGAGTAGCTTGAGGCCACCCAGGCTGAGGTCTCTGCCCTTCACACCCAGTATATCTCAGTCGAGGCATCTATGCTGGCATCTACCAGCAGGACGGCAGGTGGTCAAGGACCGGTGGATGGCTGAGTGGCAGGGTGGCCTGGCCGAAGGGTGGTGGCTGGCAGGTTGGACTGAAGTTCAGAACACCACCTCCTAAGCCACAGACTTGGGCAGGCTGAGCATGTGAGAGAAAGGCAGGCCCTGGGAGCAAATTCTTGCCTACCCTTTCCTGCCCTTTTGCCTCCTGTCCCTCTTTCTGGCATTAAATGAATCATAGGAATCAGAATTTCTTTTCCCTGAAGCAGGTCACAGAAGCTAGAATTTGTACCAAAAAGTAAGCTATCACTCTAGCTCCCATGTCTTTTCCATGAAGGAGCTGGACACAAAAAAATTTTTTAGCCTTCTTTATCTAATAGTAGATCAAAGACCCTCACTCCAGAGGTCTCCTGCCCTAGTCTGAGGAAGGAATCTGCACAGAGAAGTACATCTGAGAGGAAAGGCCATGCTGCCTACCTCACCCTGCATCTGGCCACACTGCTTCATGTAATCTGTTTCTTCAACCTTCAGCATATAACAGGCTCTGGATCTCTGAGCCCTGTGTCTCATGGCTCTCTGCATCATCTAATACCTTGATTAAATAAATTTGCTGTGGTGATAGGGGATGAGAGGGTGAGGGGGTAGGGGGGTGGGGCGGCTCGGTGGTAGCATTTGTCTAGCATCTGTGAGGCCCTGGGTTTGACCCACAGCTGACAAAAATTAGTTTTCTTGTGTTAGCCTGTCTTTTGTTATAGGAATGTGGGCTACAATCCTTAGGGTGGACAAGGGAAGGGATTACACCTTCCAACCTTCCTGGCAGCCACAAAGAAAGGCAGATGCATGGGAAGATGAGTGGATGGGTGTGTCTGGGCAGAAGGCCAGCTGGGTGGGAAGGCAGTCAGGTGGGAGGACAGCTAGGCAGAAGGGTGCTGGACAGAAGAGTGGACAATGAAACTGTGGCTGGGATAAAGAAAAGGACAACTGGAAGAAATGAAACTGAGAAGACTGGAAGGAAGCACAGGCTACGTATGGAAAGACAGAAATACAGGGGCAAGAAGATGCCAGGAAAAGCACCAGGAAGTGGCAGAAGCTTCCTCAGTGACAGGCGGCAGCAGGCCCAGGCACAGCACCAAGCTGAGGTGCACCTCTAGCCCCAGGGCATCCACAGTCTCTTTGAGTAATGTGAAGGACACACTGGAAGAATTGTCCTGCCCTTGAGAAAAGTGCTCAGGAGGAGGACAGAGGCTACCTGGCAAAGACATCACCCAGACTGGAGCAGCTTTAACGTCCCCTTCTCCCTCCACACAGAGGGGCTCCCAGTCATTCCCCAAGTTCCTAGGCCCCTAGAGAGCTTGTTCCCCAATGTGCCAATCCAGAGTTCTCCTTCTCTCTGTTTCAGGGGTTCCTTCAGGAGACTTGTTCCAGTATGATGGTGGCTAGCAAGAGAGCAGCCATTCCCAGCCCTCCCTGCACCGCGATGCCCACAACTAGAAAGCCCATCAGCAGCCCGGAGGAGCCCTGAGTCCTGTGTCTTCTCCTCCCAGGGTTGCTCCAAGCAAGGGTCCTTCCCAAAGCAACCTGGTGCTCCTGGAAGTGGACCCCAATGTCTGCAGGGCTTTCCAAACCCCTGCAGCAGCCCCAGCTCTCTTCTCCTCACCAGCAGAGCTTTGGGCCAGTCACAGGGCCCATTGTGATCGGAGCCGCACAGGTGGGTCTATGCTACCAACCAGCTCACAGGCAGCCTGATTCCTGGGTCACCACACCCAGATTTGACAAGCTCAAGGCAGGCGTGATGACACTTGTGGAGCGAGAGAAAGTGCCTCCCTCACATTCTGTGTGACTCAGCTCACTACATGCATGGACAAAGGAAAACACAATTGCTGAGCACCCGCTGGTTGCCAAGCATTTCATGTGGGAGCATCTCCTACTACTTTGACCTAGATGATATTGACCTTTTACAAGCATGGAAATTGAGGCCAGCACAAGTAAAACTGAAGACTCAAGGTTCACCTCCAGGTGACTCTAAATCCTGGACCTGCTTGGCTCAGACAACCAGAGTTCAGGCCTCAAAGAGAACAGGAGCCGGAAAGTTCTGGTGAGGGTCAGTCCCAGTGGAAGAGCCGACAGGCCAGCCCAGACCTTTGCTTCAACCTCTCTGATTCATATTCACCACTTACTACATATCTGCCACTTTACCCATCGCGATCACCATGGATGGTGGGAGTACCCAGTGGGGCCCACTTGCTTCCTTGGCCTGTACTCAGGCACTGGGGGAGTTCAAAGGACCCAAGGGTCCATCCAGGGATGCAGCAGCCACGCCATCTTCTGAAATCACCCAAAATGAAGCAGCTAACTCCAAGCATGCATAACTGGGGTGGGTGGGGGGACGCTAACATGTACCTTTCCTTTCAAAATGACATTTAAAAATGAATCCTCATATAAAGTGACATGAGAAAATGACAGAAGCAGAGGGTGAAGCCACATGGCCGCAGGATTGCTCTACGCAGACTCCTTTGGAATGACTACCAGGGCCACTTGTGAGGCCTAGTACAGTTCCAAAAGCTCCCATGACAGTAAGCTCGTTACAGAAGACAAATTGGAAAGTTCCCAGAAGAAGCAGAAACTGCACTTCAACATCTGTCTTTCTGCCAGTGTTCAAAATGCTTGTCTTCCGCAGGGGCCCATCTCCAGTCTCCTTCTACCATCCTTGAACACACTCCAGGGAGGACACCGAAGGCGTCCAAGTTCCTGTGGTAGGGACAAGCCCGAGGCCAGAGGTTAATTAAGAGAACAATTATTCTTAAGCACAGACCCAACAACTCCCTGTCCTTCAGCCAGTTTCACCAGAGCAAGTTGGCTGGTGCTGGCCCAGCTCAGGCTCGAGCCTTGGAGACTGGAAAAGACAGGAAGGCCCTGCTGCCTCTCTCTGGTGGACCTGGGGAGGCTATCCCGCAGGCAGAGTCCACCTCTCACACGGAGCATCCTCTTTGGAAACAATGCTTGTAGCTCAACTTCATGTATTTAAAGAAAAGACAGGGGCCAGGGAGATAGCTCAGTAGAATAAGTAAGCACTTGTCTGTCAAGCACAAGGTCCTGAGTTCAATCCCCAGTACCACAAAAAAAAAAAAAAAAAAAAAAAAAGAGAGAGAGAGACAACCACGCCAGCAGAAATGACCCTAAAGCCATCTAAGTGGAGGGGGCTCCCTACGGGAGCCCTATCACTTCTCACAGAGCAGAGGTGCAGGCTAAGAGCAGCCCTGTTTCCCTGTGACCCCAGACAGAAACCCTCAGGCATCCTCATCAGGGCCCCCAGCTGCTCTCTCCACCAGAGTTGCACCACCAGTGACAACCTCAGGCTCAGTGCATGGCTCAATCCACAGTGCCAGTATGACGACTAATGATGCTTCTAATGATGCTTCTGTCTCCCGTTAATAGCCGGCTTCCTGCACCTCTGACAGCTGAAGTCCTCGGGGGAGATTCCAGTGGCCAGAGCCCAGGAAGAAAGGCAGACAAAGAGAAGGAAATTTAAAGTGAGGAGTACAAACCAGTAAAGTGTCCTAGCCTGGGCAACTTAGTGACATAAGGAGATCCTGCCTCAAAACAAAAAGTGAACAAGGCCTGCAAAGGCCCTGGCTCAACTCTGGTATTACAGGAGAAGGTATAGCAAGCTCAGGGAGCAGGTCTGGGATCACACTGTAGATCTGCTGCTGTCCAGCTCTGGGGGCTGAGCCAGTATTCTTTCTTACTAGACTCCTCATTTCTTCAGCTGGGAAACGCATGCACGGAAGGCATGGGCACAGCAGGTGGTTGTAGGAATGAAGGGCTTCGGCAGGAGCTGCACAGGGCGCACAGTGCCTGCACGCAGGTGCGCACTTCTGCCTGCTCCCTCGAGGTTGCTTCCAGACTCTCACAATTACTCAAGATGCAAGACACAAGTGGCCTCTGTGCTCCTCCTGCACGCAGACCCGCAAACCAGAAGACAGGAAGCTAGCCTCCTTCAGAGAGCTGCCCCGGATTACCTCAGCACTGCCTGGCTTTTCTCCCATCACCCAGCTGCTGACAGAAACTGAACTTCTTGGATTCTGGGTGCTGCCAGCCCACTGAAGCGAAGGGAAGTGTCTCTGCATCCCTGGCACTTGGCCATAAGCCTGGAAAAGGATCATGTACAGGAGGCCTCATGGAGGCCAGCAGCAGAAAGGGCCCAATGCCAATTGAGCCCCATTCAGGGCTTCAAGGAGCAAAAGCACCCAGCACTGCCCCCAAAGGGCTCACCCTGGAGGCCTCAGCTGTCTGTGACTCAGGCCCCAGGGGGAGTGATGACTCAGCAGTACAGGACAGAGCAGGCCCAGCGTCCTCGAGCTGGCCCCAGGGGTGGGGGTCTCGTGCCAGGCAGAGAGCCTGACTCACCCAGGAGAAATGTCCTACCCTGCCCCATACCTCCACTGCTGGCGACTCACTGGCCTGGCATCCCTGCAGCATCATGTGACCCATTTGTTGCTGTGCCAGGGTAAACAGGCGGGAAATGGGAGCTGGGGCCACTTCCCGGACCAGGGTGAGATCATGCTGGCAGAGGACGAGGATAGCAGCGCATGGAGCTGGGTGGGCGGCCCCCCAGGGCTTGAAATGGCCTGGTGCCCACAGCCTCCTGCCCAGCTCCAGCTGCTGACTTGGGGCTAAGAGACAGAAGCCAGGAAGTGAAGCCCAGCACAGGAGAGGCATAAGATGAAGTTGGTAGGGCTCTTGAAGTCATTGGCACAGGCACAGACAGATTTTCTGAACGGAGCCCTTACTACATGAGAAATTACATCGAAAATCAACCAATCAAATCACAAAAGTTAGAAAGCTTCAGCACAGCAAAGAAAACACTACAGAGTGAAGAGAGAGCCTCCAGGACGAGAAGTGTATCAACTGCTCCTCAGCTGGAGGACAGACACCTGCAATGTGTAAAGGACTGAAGAAAAAAAAAAAATAGGCCCTTGGGGCTAGGGAGATCACTTGGTGGTCTAAGCACTGGCAAGCGCAAGGACTGGAATTTGATCCCTGGTGCCATATACTGTGCCAGGCCCTGAGCCCCAGGCACGCTGTGCCAGCCACCAGAACCAGGCATGGTGGCCCGCGCCTGAAATCCTAGCACTGTGGAGACGGAGACATGAGGACCACTACGAGTCCAAGCTGCCTAGCAAGATCCTGTACCAAATAAAGAAAGGAAAGATTAAAAAAAGATAGACTCTCAAAAGAAGAGATCCAACTGAAAATCAGACAATTAAACTGCAAAGATTCACCTCTGAAGAAGTACAAATGTCCAATAAATATATAAAAAACATGCTCACTCTGACCGATCCCTAGAGAAATGCAAATCAAGACAATATTGAGATACCATTTTATTTACAGAAAGAATGGCTACGATTTATAACAGAAACCAATGGTGGCCCCAATGGGGCAGAGGAGAGTCACGGGACAGACCCTTCTGCACATGGGGAGCATGAGCCATGACAACCACTTTGGAAATCAGTACAGAGATCCTATAGAACATGGTAGAAATGCCACTCAGCCCATCTATCTCCCTCCTAGGAGCTTTCCCAAAACATCACACTACAGGGATACATGCATAACCATATTTACAGCAGCACAATTCACAATGTCTAAGTCTTGAGGGTGGCCCGTATGACCACTAAAGGATGAACAGATAAAGAAAATGTGATATTTTATGCACAGTGTAGCATTGCTCTACCTGAAAGATAAACTTGAGCCAGGGAGATGGCTCAGTGGAATAAGCGCTTCCCTGGCAAGTGCAAGGGCCTGAGTTCAATCCCCAGTTCTACAAAAAAAAAAAAAAAAAAAAAAAAGGTAAACTTGATTCATTTGTAGGAAAACAGATGCACCTTGAAACCATAATGTTCAGTGAACTAAATCAGCTACATGAGCTTTAATACTGTGTGGTTTTGCTTATATTTAAAAAAAAAAATGTAGACCCAGGTATAGTGGCACATGTCCATAATTCAGCACTTAGGAGGCCAGAGCAGGAGGATTGGTGTCAGTTAGAAGCCATCTGGACTACACTGTGAGTTGAAGGTCAGCCTGAATGACATAGCAAGATCTCAAAAACAACAGCAGCGGCAAACCCAAAGCATAAATAAGCAAACCCAAAGCATAAATAAAGAACAAAACGGAAGACAGATGAACGATGAACGGGAAGGGACCAGGAGATGGCAGAAGGGTGACATGAAGTGGGGAGAAAAAGAACTGGATACACCACATTCATGAACCAAATACCCACCGAGTACACTGCTGGAAGTAGTAGTTATGTCACGAGGGGGGACGTCCAGGTGCAAATTGTTCTGTGCCACCAGCCACAGGCTAAAGCAGCCCTGCTCCCCGCCTCCCCTGCCCTCCTCCTGGTTCTGGTCTTCCTCTATCAGAGAGAGGCACACACTAGTATAACACTACACCCACGCATGCGCTCAGACTCCTGGGCCCAACAGCCAGCCTTTAGGGGAAGCTTCTGGGCATCAGAGCCCCTCCTGTCATTTCTTCTCTGAAAACCCAGGCAGCTCACAGTCCACCTCTCCCAGGTATCCCTCCTGGGACTCTACAAGACCTCCCCAGCCCACTTGTCCCATCTACTGCTTGTACTACTAGCACAAGTTTATTGGGAAAGTTCCACCCACAGCCACACCTGGACCCCAGGCCTGGGAGACCCCCTCCTCCTGCCCAGAGCTGAAGGGCCAAGAGCATATGCTCTTGGTTAGCTCAGGCCAGCAACTTGTCCTGATCTGAAATCTGGACACCTCCAGCAGAATTGTACTTGTTTCCAAGCAACTATTATCCCAGCCACAGCCATTGCTTACTAGGTGGTATGTCTGTGTCAGCTAGATAAAGTGTTTGAGGCCACAGAAGCATAGGAGATTATGTCCTCCTCCATGGCCTCCACATCCAGACAGGGCAGTCAGGTCCTCAGGAAACTCCCTTCCCTGACAGTCCACCATCAGCAGGACAAGATGCCAAGCCCCCTACACCTACTGGGGCTCTGTAAGGAGAGCTGGTGGAAGGACCCTCCTCTTCATGGTCCTAGAAATCACCATGCACTAAGCTAAAATCAAAATGGATTAAAGACCTAAACATTAAAACAGAAACACTCAATCTCCTGGAAGAGAAAGTAGGAGGAACTCTTGAAGACATAGGGGTAGGTAAAGAGTTCATGAACAAACACATATTTGCACAGAAAACACTTGAAAGAATCAACTTGGGATCAACTCTACTGGAGGAGTTTCTGTATGTCACTTTGTTAACAAAGTGAAAAGATAACTTACAAATTTTGAAAAAATCCTAACTAATAAGCAATCAGACAAAGGTCTACTGTCTAGAATATATAAAGAACTAAGATATAGAGGGGGCCTCAAATTTAAGGACCCAATTCAGAAATGGGCATCTGAGATGAATACATACTTCTCAGAGGATAAAATTAAAGAAGCAAATAAATATATGAAAAAATACTCCATATGGCTAGCAATCCATGAAATGCAAATAAAAACACACTGAGATACCATCTCACTCCAAAAAGAATGGCTATTATAAGGAAATCAACCAACAACAAATGTTGGAGAGATTGTGGGGAAAAGGGAACACTTCTCCATTGCTGGTGGGAATGTAGACTGGTACAACCATTGTGGAAGTCAGTGTGGAGACTCCTCACAAAAGTAGGACTGGAAATCCCATTCAAGCTGGCTATCCCCCTACTGGGAACTTTCCCAGAGGAACTGAAAACATCATATCATAGTGATATATGTGTACCTATGTTTATAGCAGCATAATTTGTGACAGTAAAATCTTGGAAACAGCCAAGATGTCCGTCACATGAGGAATGGTTGAAAAGATGTGGTATTTCTATATAATGGAGTATTACTCAGCTATTAAGAATAATAAGCTTGAAGCATTTATATTGAAGTGGATGCCACTTGAACATATACTCATAAGTGAAATAAACCAGACACACATGTGCAAATATCGTATAGCCTCCCTAGTATAAGAAGTCAAAAGAAGAAATACAAATAGAAATGTACAACAACAACTAAAAAGAATTGAGTCAGATAGGGCAAACTGAACGGCATATGCTGCAGGGTACCAATTAGCTTTTCTTCTGGATGGTCAACAACCTAAGTTCACAGATCAAAATTGGAGAAATAGAAGAGCCGCAAAGGCAGCCAACATTTTGGCCCTAGCCTTTCAAGGTCAGCGAAGACTCAGGACATAGGTGAACCTGTACTGTAACATCATGAAACTCAATTGTGCCCCAAATTTTCTGATCAAGGAAATTATGGAGCCATAGAGGAAAGAGATTGATGATTTATAGTATGCCTGGGGAGAGTCACATGGAGAGAAAACTTTCTCTCAGGCTCTCATTAAGAGCAAACTGGTCAAGCATTGGTTAAGCACTGTCCTGTTAATTTGTCTTGAAACTGTCTCACTGCTATTTGTTCTTCAATAAAAACAATAATAATAATTTTTAAAAAAGGAATCTGCCCAGCCCCGCCTGCCCCTTCTGCTCAGCAGTACTGGGAGCCAGGAATTGTACTCACATGTTTGACATATGCTAACTCAAAACCTCACACCTGCAAAACAGATACTCTTATGACTTGTTACAATGCTGGTAAGAAAAGCTGACATCTTCCCCAAATCACACAGTTCATACAGCAGACTCAAGCCTGGGCAGGGCCCTCTCTGCTCCGGGGTTTCTTAGCAAGGGAGCTATAAGCAGCCAGAGCTTAGGCTCTTTCAGCACCCCAAGCTTCCTAATGTAGGACAGTCCCCTACTGCACCAAATGCCCTAGTGTCCTCCCACAGGCCCAGGCTTATTTGTCCTATCATCCAAAGGTGGAGTTAGTGTGCAGTGCTGGAATCCTGCTGAGTGTGCTGTCTTTCAGCCACTGTCCTTGCTGCCACAGCTTGGAATCGCACACTTAATAAACACATCTGTCACCACAGTCACCACCATGATTCAGCCCCAGCAGTGCTACAACAGAAACCGAGGCAAACCTCTGAGTGCCCAGCATCGCAGATGGTTGGTGCATGGCTAATGCCATCCAACCGCAACCTTGCAAAGTACCAGCTGAGGAACAAGCCCTCAGAGACCTCAAAAGGTGCTGTCACCCAGGAGACTGTTCCCCAGAGTAGGGAGCTCCACCAGGAGAACATCAGGTCAGCGGGCTCATCCAGGGGGGCCCGCTGCAGAAGAACAAGAGACAGAATGCAAAGCCTTGTCTCCACCTCACTTCTGCCTGCAATGGTCAGGCTGAGTGCCCAAGATCAAAGCTGGATGCTTGGACTCCCAACTGCTGGTTTAAACGTAACCTCCCAAGGAGCTGGAGCTTTAGAACACTAGTACTATCCAGTGCTGCCCAGTGTGGTCTAGCTGCACTTTGCCCTATGTCCTTGGAGTGCATTCATGGAAAGGGACACACACACACAATGCCACGGGATACTAAGCTTTCTTACATTTCTCACCTGGTTCTCACCAAAACCCTGAAAGGTCCTCTCCAGTGTAAGGTGAGGGCCACAGGGAGAGAAACCTGGTCCACAGCTCAGGACTGGATCAGAAACATGAGACTATCTACCTCCAGCTGTGACTCTCACCATATGGACACAGGGCACCCCCAAAGCAAAAAGAAAGCAGCTGCAATGACGCCCAGGCCCGAACACGCCCATCCGGGCAATGCTCACAGGACGGCACACAGCTATAAGCCAGACTTGTGCTCACCCTCGCAGCCACCTTGCCTTCCATTTCAAATGAACATTGTTCCTTATTCCTGGTTTCTGAATCTGTTTCAATTCCCTTTGCAGTATTCTTCTAACATGAAATGCTTAAAAACTTGTGGGTAACATCATTGTCCTAATTTAAGACAAAACCAAAATGACTATGTCTGTACTTATCTACCATTGAGTCTAGGCAAGAGACCAAAGGACAGGAGAAACCAGCAGCCAACACTACACCAAATGGGCAAAAACAGAAGGCCTTCAGCTTAAAATCAGGAACAAGACAAGGATGTCCCCTGTCTCCACCCCTATTCAATATAGTTCTAGAAACATTACCCAAAGCAATTAGATAAGAAAGACAAATAAAAGGAATAGGGACTGCAAAAGAAGTCAAATTATCATTATTTGCAGATCACCTGATGCTCTATGTACAGGACCCCAAAAACTCCACCAAGAATCTTGTAGAGTTAATCACCAAATTCAGCAATGTACCAGGATGCAAAGTCAGCACCCAAGAATCAATAGCATTTTTGTATATAAGCAATGAATACACTGAGAGAGAAATTAGGGAAACTATGCTATTCACAATAGCATCCAGAGAGAGAGAGAGAGAGAGAGAGAGAGAGAGAGAGAGAGAGAGAGAGAGAAATACTTAGGAATCAATCTCACAAAGGACATAAAAGATTTATACAGTGAAAATTATGGTACTCTGAGAAAAGATATGGAAAAGGATTTGAAAAAATGGAAAAGTATACCACGCTCCTGCATAGGAAGACCAAATATTATGAAAATGGCCATACTCCCAAACTTGCTATACAGATTAAATGCAATTCCAATTAAAATACCATTAATAGGCCAGGTGTGGTGGCGCATGTCTGTAATCCCAGTACTCGGGAGGCTGAGGCAGGAGGATCGTTGTGAGTTCGAGACCAGCCTGAGCTACAAAGTGAGCTTAAGACCAGCGTGAACTGCATAGTGAGACCCTGTCTCAAAAACAGACCAAAAAAAAAAAAAAAAAAATACCATTAGTATACCTCACAGAGCTAGAGAAAACTTTCCTTAAATTCATTTGGAACAAGAAGAGACACAGAATATCAAAAGCAATTATGGGGAAGAAAAAAAAAAAAAGCAGGAGGTATCATGATCCCTGACCTGAAATTATACTATAAAACTACTGTGATAAAATCAGCATGGTACCTGCATAGAGACAGACCTGAGGATCAGTGGAACAGATGAGAAGATGCAGGCACAACTGCAAACCCACTCAGCTGCCTTATCTCTGATAAAAGAGCCAAACAGGCTCACTGGAAGAAAGATAGCCTCTTTAATAAATGGTGCTGGAAAAACTGGTTTTCCACATGCCAAAAGCTAAAACTAGACCCATGCCTATCACCATGCATAAAACTACAGTCAAAGTGGATCAAAGACTTATGTATTAAAGTAGAAACACTAAATCTTCTAGAGGAAAATGTAGGTAGAAGTCTTAAAGACATAGGGGTAGGTAGAGAGTTCTTGAACAAAAACCAAACTGCATGGGAAATACTTCAAAGAATGAACAACTGGGATCTCATCTTTTTTGAAAAGTTTCTCTACCTCAAAGCAAATCTCCAACAGAGTAGAAAGAAGACCCATAAACTGGGAAAAAAATTATAGCCAACTGTCTCTCCACCAAAGGCCTTCTATCTAGAACATACAACAAATTTAAAAAAAAATCATGCCCCCCAAATAAGACCAAATCCAAAAATGGGGATCTGAGGTAAATATACACTTCAGAGGAAGAAATACAAATGGCCAGTAAATATATGAAAACAATATTGAACATTTTTGGCCATTCAAGAAATGCAAGTTAAAACAACACTGAGATTCCATCTCACCCCAGAAAGAATGACTAACATCAAGAAGTCAGCCAATAACAAATACTGACAGGGCTGTGGAGAAAAAGGTACCTTTCTTCACTGTTGATGGGAGTGCAGGCCAGTACAATCACTGTGGAAATCGAGGTCCTATTCAAGGCAGCTCTTCCCCTCCTGGGTATTTTACCAGAAGAACTAAAACCTCATACCACAGCAATATATGTGCACCTATGTCTATAGCATCACAATTTCTCATAGCTAAATCCTGGAAACAAGCCAGATGCCCATAAATTAAAGAATGGATAAAGAAAATGCGGTATTGTTACACAGTGAAGTGTTGTTCAGCTATAAAACAGAATAAATTGGATCTTTTGTAGGCAAATGGACATCACTTGAGAACATATTCTTAAGTGAAATAAATCAGACCTGCATGTGGAAACGTCATATTGTCTCCTTAGTGTGACAATCCAAAAGAGAAAAATGGACTCTGAAGGGTACAACAGACACTGGGGAAAGGGAGTGAATCTGTTCAGAAGAGTTGCTGAGTTGAGAAGGACAGGACAGAGAGCAGGGGAAAGAGATGTATCTATCTATGTAAGCAGGACAGTTTGGACAACTGTGTTGTACATTTCTGCTGGTCCACAGAAAAGAGAAAATAATAATTTGTTCTGTCTCATTTTTTCAATCGTACTTTTTCTCTTCTTAATTTCTAATACATTTCTTTCTTCTTCGAATTTTATTTATTTATTTCACTTATGTATTTGGTACAGGGTCTCACTCTGCAGCTCAGACTCTGGGTGATCCTCCCATTTTCAGCCTCCCCAGCACTGGGATTATAGGCTTGCACCACCACGCCTGGACTTGTTCTCTGGCTTAGCGTGCTCTGGGAGCAGGGCCAGCATGGCATGTGGGGCCGGGGATCAAACACTGGTCCCTGTACTTGCCAGGGCAGGTGTGTTAGTTGATACATTGTGTCAACTTGGCTAAATCAGCTTGGGCAGTTCTCAGCGTGGGGGCCCAGCCCTGGAGGTGGGCAGTGCCCAGGAACTAAGAAAGGCTTCCTGCGACCCTGCCGGGTTTCCTGCCGCCCTGTCCCACTTCCGTGGAGAAGTCTCAGTCTTCAGAGGAGCTTGACCTTCGCATCATTCTTCATTGTTTTCTGCAGCATGAACTGCTGTTATTTTTGCCTTGTAGCTTGCGGAGTATGGACTGAATCCTCCAGTAGCTGTGAGCTAAACCTTTCCTTCCTTCATTTTGAGTGTTGGGTATTTGTCCCAGCAACGAGTAAAAAGTAACTAAGACAGCAGGTGCTTAGTCTGCTGAGCTATCTCACCAGCCCTGTTCTTCCAATTTTACATGCATGTGTGGTAATATGAATTACTGGTTGGAAGACAACACCATGTATTACAACAAATACTGTGAAATTCATATTACTTTGTTAAGTGAAATTCTGTATCATTTGTAATTTTTCTGTGTTAATTCTAATTTGTACTCTCCTAAATAAATAAATTTTTAAAGAGACCAAAGGACAAAAATCTACCTTTTATTCTTACACCCTTTAGCTCGATGCACAGACACTAAGTATGTTCTCTGCATACTGCTGCACCTTCACCAAGATTACTTATTCCTACTGTCTAGGACACTGGCTTCCCGTGGGTGCTTGCTGTGAATTAGTATCCAACTCACAGGGCTCTGCAATCCATGCAAACATCATCTGTGTTTATGTTTCATTTTTTTAGGGTCCCTGAGCCAAGGACAGTGACATCCTAATCAAAGCACTTCAGCAGCACTGCCTGAATCCCACCCACACGTTGAATCAAGTTTCTGGTGGATCCAGAAAGATGCAGAAATTAAAATCTCATACAAAATAGAGGTTCTTCCCCCAGACCAAAGTTCTACTCTCCTGTCACCTCCTTTGCAAAGCAGGGTCTCGGGCGGGGGCAGTGAGCAGCACTCAGTCTCTGCCCTGGGTTCCATGTCCCAGCCACGTCTCCACGAGCACAGGCACGCGCCCAGCCAGGGGCACAGGCACACTGCACATGTGCACATGCAGGCGCACATCCTGCTTCACCCTCCAGCATCCTGACCTCTATGCCACTGGCGGAAGTGTAGCTGATGCAGGCTGATGGCCCTATGAGCTTCCCGAGAATCTGGCCCAGGTCCCATGATGGAGACACGGCAGAGCAAAAAGCCTTCAGAGGTCCAAGGAGAAGAACCAAACCAGTGTGGCAGTAGCTCCGGCTTGGCTCTGCCTGACTAAGCTCACACAGGGACCCCAGTCCAGCCACTGTGGCCACCTGTGCTCTCCAACTCCTGCCCTTTTCCTTGCCCCTTGTTGCTAAATGAGCACTCAGATGTCTCCTGAGACAGAGCTCATCTGGGCTGGTACAAGCACCTGACTGGTGGGGGTGGGCAAGGGGGTAAGAAATGTTAGCACCCTCTTCTGGCAACTCTGCTGGTCTCACATGACCAAGGCCCATGCCTGTATACTGGGCAAAGACTTCAGTCATCGCTGGGCTGTGCCCAACAGCACCCCAGAAACCCTCTCTGTGTGGCACTGGCATTGTCTTCTGCCAACCTATGCCAGCATCCCTTGCCCACCAGGCATGGGGATGCTGTGTGTATCTCCATGGCCTGTGTTAGAGCCCTGGGGAAGGAGGTCACCCAGAGTGCTGGTGCTTGCCAATTTGAGGCACACTAATCAACTACTTTGTAGCAATGCTCTGCAGGGATGCATTTATCAATTTGTTGATCCTGTGTACCTTCAGGATGATGTGATTAAAAACTGCCTGCCTCCTCCCAGATGCTACCTGTGACGGCTTCTCATGGGTCCAGACTTTGAGCAAATATGAATTTTCCATCACTTTCACAAGCACACCGAGGACAGTACACCTTTGCTCTTTGTTTTTCATCTCCACCGTTCCCCAAGGGCTTCTGGCATGTGCGCACATAGCACTCCTTCCCTCCTCCCCTCATTTCCTGGGCTGTGCAGTGTGATATCGTGCACTTAGTCCACCTCCCATGCAGACATGGGGAATGCTCCTTGGCTTGAGCACCTGCATGTATCTGTAGGGGAAAAGATCCTAACATCCCAGCATGAGACTTGCTTTGTGCCCTTCAGATAAGGATAGCCACACTGCATCCCCAGGAGCTGACTTGTACAGTAACAGCATCCCCTCCCCAGCTCTGCCTGCACAGTACATCACCTCCACAGGGAAGAGCACAGGTCCAGTCTCGCGCCTTCTTCTCATGCTTGAGGAAAGTGTCTTACAGCCCCCCGTCAGGCTCTGTGAGAGGTGGAGTGCCGGTGACACAGGCCCCACACCCCAGGCCTTGGCCATCCAAGAGATTGCCCAGGAGAGCAGGGGCTCAGGGAAAGAGCTAGCAGGGGCCTGAGAGGAGAGGTGGCCTGAGCTAGGGTGGGAGGAAGGTTTAGATCATCCAGGTGGGCTGAGTGAGGTCCAGGTTGAGGAGTGGGAGCCAAGGAAGGAAGCCAACATCAGTGAGTGCCAAGCTGAAGAGCTGGGTCCATCTCACTTCTGTACTGTAGGGCTCATGGTGACATTTCTGGGACAGAGAAGAAGGGCCTGACTCTTTCATCTTTTCCCACACTAGAGGGAGGGGGCACGGCTAGGGCCAGTGGCTAGCACGACCGCCCATTGGCTTGCCTTTGCTCTTCCTTGCACCTGACAGACTGGATGGTTTGCTGTAGCATCCTTCCTGCTAGCTAGCAGTGTCCCCTTGGCTACTAGACAGCCACTTTCCAGCCCAACATGAGAGCTTCCAGAAAGGCAGGAAGACACCCCTTCCTCACTCTACCCCTTCAGACTAGAGGGCACCCTGCAAAAGCTGAGATCATAAGGGGCCCCTTTATCTGCATACCTGACAGGCACAGCAAGCATTTCAGGGTGTGCCCTGGTTTCTATCCTCTCCCTCACTGCAACAGGTCTATAGCATTTCCATGTATTTCTTGATTTAGTCTAACAGATTTCTCTTATGTTATGGCCCCCTGTGCTACAGCCACGCTCCTATAAACCTGCTCCTGATTTATTTTCTGGGTAGCATGAGCTCCAAATGTCCTATAAATCCATTTGGGACTTTTACCCTGAGTAGTGTGGACAGAATGGCCTGTTTTCAAAGAAAGACAAATAAACACTCATTGCTCAACACTGAAGAGCTCCAGAGACCAGCAGCCAAAAGGACCAGCAGCAGGGGATCAGCACCCACCAGGGCTCATCCGTGGTGTCCTGCACAAGCTGGCATCAGACAGTGATGGCCAGCAGTGGCAGCGACCAAAGAGCAGGTTGGGTGGGAAGGAGAGGAGCCTTCTCTGAACCATCAGAAGGAGAGATGCCCACTTTGGAAATCTGTCTCCTTCACAAATCCGCAGCAGGGCTTGAGGCTGTGGAAGGGAAGACAGACTACCCTGTTGTCCAAGAAGCTCAAGTCTGCTAAGACTTCTCTACACAGCAAGATCCCTGGCAGCTCATCTGCATGGCTGATGTGTTATCTATGCCTCAGGTCACTCATTTGGATAACCCCATCTGGAGCACCTGCGAGGTTCCAGACACTGCCCCACAAGGTCACAAGCACACCACACACAGGCTTGTTCTCAAGGAATTAAGCCTGGTAGGTAAGAGAGGTTTAGGCCAGGCATGGCGGTGCATATGTTTAATCCCAACCTTCAAGACGCTGAGGCAGGATAATAGTGTCTCAGAAAGCAAAACAAAACAATAGAAACAGAGATTTAGATGAATGGCAGTGAAAAGGGCCCTGGTCACAGCTGGCACAGGGCTCTGGCAGCCTGTCTTGTGGCCTGGTGTCAGAGAGAATGTCCCTGAAGAGGCAGAGCCAGTTGCATCATTCAGCTGAGTATTGAAAGATTGTAAAATGGGCTTGCAATATAGACAGAGAGCTGAGCTCACAAGGCCAAGGAGGGAAGCAGCTGTGTCTGCCACAGCAACACCCGGGAGATCACATAACAGTGGCCTCAGCCCACACCAGCTGCCCATGTTGCTCCAGGCCCACGAGGAGGCTGCAGTAAGGATGCCCTGGCTGGCAGCAGCTGTCATCTCCACGGAGGCATGGAGCTGAATTCAGCTAATAACCAGCCATGCATGCAAGCTCTTTAAGACCTATGGACATGCTCTCAGAGTCAAGGCCAGGAACCTAGGAATCCAGGAAGAATGTCAAGACCCCGTCCCATCCTGGGCTGAACCTGTAGTTTCACAGAGCACAGCTATGCTCTGAAAGGAGAGGGGCTTCCTTCACAATGTGGTATATACTTACAAATAAAAAGGGGATATGTGTATCTCCTGGACCAGGTGGCGGGGCCTGAGCCTGATGCTGTGGTGAGAATGGACCAAGGTCAGAGGCCAAGACCTGGGCTCCACTATAGACCTTTCTTGGACCATGGAGCTTATTTGGCATCCTGCTGCTAAGGCTGACCTGCTATAAGCAGGGCTAGAAGTACCTACCTCCCCTTCCCTGTCTCCTAAGACAAATGCAGAAAGATCTACCTTGAACTGCAAGGGGTTTACTGAGCATGTGCTGAGCTCCATTCATCTCTATCGGCACCTGGATGCACAGACGCTCCGCAGCTTACCCAGAGGCTATACCCAGACAAGCCCGCTGTAAGTAGAAAATACTGTGAGTCGATGCATCTACTCCATGGAATCCTGTAGACCATCAGCTCTTGGCAAATGTAACCATGCATTGTCTCCCCCTCAACTGTCCGGAAGCCAAAGAGCTGACCAACCTCCATATCCCTGGTTTCTAATAGGTCAAAACATTCATCTTTAGGCCAAGTGAAGCAGCACATGCCTGCAACCCAGCACTCTGGGAGGCTGACGTAAGAGAATCACAATTTCCAGAGCAGTCTGAGCAATTTAGTGACAGAACAAGGCCATGTCTTACAACAAAAGATTTCAAAGGAGGCAGGAGCTGGACCTAAGGCAGAGGCCCTGTGTTCAATACCTGGTACTGAAAAGAATTTAAACTCAGATACTGCTTATAGTGAACTGGGTATCATTCTCTCTCACACTGTGTGCAATCTTCGTTGAATCAGGGACTGACTGAGTGCCACCCCCACTTGGAGGGTGGAGACTGAGACTTGGACATTAAGCACCATGCCCAGCCTTCCCCAGACAAGCTCATGGCCTGCAAAGGTGAGAGAGAGAGAGAGGACCACTGCCCTGGGGGCTTCTAGGGGATCAGGGCTTGGCCCAGCAGCAGAACTGGGCAGCATGGAAGCCCATGGCCCTCCTCACTTGGTGAGAACCAGCTTCCCAAGGGGACTCTCCCCTGAGAAGCAACAGGCCCAGCTTATCAGCTGGCAACGCAGGTGCACCCTCTGGGGTGGGCAACAGTACTCAGTGCCACTGCCCTGGAGAACCCAAGTAGACAAGAGGGTTGTGTACCCCACCTTGGAGCAGCAGGGCTATGAGGGCAGCACAGTCCCCACAGCTGGCCTGGTCCTGCTAGAGCACATATCCTGGCATCCCATGCTATTTAATGATCTTTGGGCAGCTACATGGGATCTACTGCTCCCTAGGTGTAGCGTGGAAGTCTCCACTGGACTGAGGCTGAAATGTGGCACCCCCTACAACAGGACTGCACAGTGGACCCTGAGGGCCACACCGTGCAGAATACCCTCTTTCCAAGCGCAGGGCTCCTTCTTCTCTTCTGTCTTCAGAGGCCTGTGGCCCAGGCAGTCGGTTCAGCGAGCAGCTGGGTAAAATGGCCTTTTCCTCCCCAGGCTTAGGGACTCAGGACTCACCCTTTGTGGCGGGCGGGGTCTCTGCCCACACTCACCATAGAGACGCGGCCACCTGGTGGGAGACAGCCTTGCTGGGGCTCCAAAGAAGCCCAAGGCCCTGTATGTTCTGCCCCTCCTCACACTCTGGGTCATCGTCCAGTTTCTGCCCCCTGCCCTTATCCCTGCTGGCTCAGTATCCCTAAAACTGGCCCCTGTGGGCTCCTTCAGATGCACCGGCTGCCCACTTGGATGACCCACACAGCAGGAGGCCCTCATGGGAATCTGGGGTCTCCCTCCCCAGTGCAGCTCACTGCACACTTCTGCCTTGTCGTGGTCTTCCTGCCACCTCTGGTTGTGCTGCCCCTAGCTCTGCCTTCTATCACCTGGGTCACATGGACAGAAAGTCAAGCTCTCTATGCTGCAGCCACTTCACCTGCAGAATGGATTTATGTCATAAAAGTAACATAAGTCACTGGCCAGAAATCCCACAGCATGTGCACTAGCTAGCGCACAATGAAGAAGAGCTACTTTTGCGACCCCATCAGAGCAAAGCCTTGCTCCCCCACCTGGATGCAGACTTGGCCAGCTAATCATTTTAATTCCTCAATAGTCCTGCAAATGGTGCACCTCCAGTTACACATCCCCAGCACATCCGCACATGCTCACAGGGTGTCAGCACCTAGGATTCCCAGATAAGTGCTTAGAAGAGAGCCCCAACTGCAGGTGGTGATGGTGTGTGAACCCTAAGCTTGGAGTCCAAAGAGCATAACGCACAGTGGGGCACATCGGAGGCACAAAGGTCATGAAGCCTACAGGACAGGATTTGAGTCCCAGCAATGAACAGAAGCAAGTTTCTCCCCTGGGACAAGTTCTTCATCTGTAAAAGACACTAGCCCTGGAGCATGACATGCCAGAACATGCCTGTGCTCCCAGCACTCAGAGAGGCTGAGGCAGTAGGACTGCAAGTTTGAGACCAGCCTGGTTAACTTTGCAACTTACAAAGACCCTGTCTCAAAGTAGAATAAAAAATAAAGGCTTGAGATGGAGCTCAGCATGAAGGCCTTGGTTTCCATCCCTTCTACCTCCCACATCCCCAAAAAGCTCACTCTCCTGGCCTCATGGGATTATTCTGCAGGAGATCAGCAGGAGTAAAGGAACCAGCATTCCTCTGGCTTGCAGAAGGGGCTCAGTAGATGTTTTTCAGTTTTCTCTTTAATAAAACAAAATAATTGACACAGAAAACAGAGGCACATGAAGGCATCCACATAATCCTCAAAACAACGAGTGAAGGAAGTTTCTCAAGAAGTACACTGCCCGGGCTGGAGGCGCAGTGCAGTTGGGGAGTTCATGTTCAGTGTGTGTGAGATGCGCACATACACACTTACAACATCCTCACAATTCAAGGACAACTTTCCAAAAACAAAGATTCATGAATTCACCAAAGTTTCTAAACTTCCATTTAATTCTTGGTATGCAGATGAATACTAGATGACCAGTGATGTCAGTGGCCAAGCTTAAGCCACCCTAGCTTTTCCCCACTTCAAAGGCCGGGGTCTCGCAGGCCTGGTGGCACAGGTCTGCAGCCCTAAATTCCAGCACTCTGAGAAGCTGAAGTGGGAGGGCAGGAAGTTCTCCAACTGGCAACTTGGCGACTTGATAAGAGTATCTCAAAAATAAAAAGTAAGTAGGAGGATGCAACTCAGTTCAATCCCCAGGACAATCAAGCAAGCAACAAGTTAATTTTCCATAAATAAAGGGGTTGTGGGGAAAAAGGAACCCTTCTCCACTGCTGGTGGTAGTGCAGACTGGTGCAACTAGTGTGAAAATCAGTGTGGAGACTCCTCAAAAAACTAGGATTCAAGGAACCATTCAATCCAACTATTCCTCTTCTGGGTATTTTTCCAGAAGAACTGAAAGCACCGTACCACAGTGATATATGTGCACCCATATTTAGAGCAGCACAATTTGTCAGAGCTAAATCTTAGAAACAACCCAAATGCCCATCAACCAAGGAATGGATAAGAAAGACATGGTGAATTTATACAATGGCAAATTACTTTGCTATAAAGAAAGACAAACTTGAGGCCTTTATAGGTAACTGGATACAACTAGAGATTATATTCATATGTGAGAAAAATCCGACCCAAGTAAGTAAACATCCTATTGTGTCCCTAGAATGAGAACCTGAAAGAGTAAATAAAAGCTCAAAAGCACAACAGATACAGTGAAATGGAAAGAAACTGTTCAAAGGGAAGGAAGAACTGGGGTGAAGGAAAAGAGACAAAAAAGGAGGAAGAAAGGAAGGAAGGAAAGAGAGAGGGAGAGAGGGAGGTAAGGAGGGAGGGAGGGAGGGAGGGAAGGAAGGTGTAGTGCTTGATACACTGTGTCAACTTGGCTGCAGACTCAGAAGCTGGTGGGGGTCCCACCCTGCAGCACAATTGGTCCTGCCCCAGAGTGACTCAGCACAAAGACACCACACAAAGGGGCTGAGGAAACAGTCGATGTTCCACTTCACAGAAGAACTTCAGTCTTTGTGTTCAGCTTGGACTTGTATCACAGACTGTTCAGCCTCCAGCTTGGATCCTTAGCCTTCAGTTGCAGACTTTTCAGTCTCCCAGCACAAACCCATTAGCTGATGAATGAGACTTGCATGGAGCACAGCAGTGAGCTTCAGACCTTGGGACTGAATTCCTCAGTCTAGGGTGTGCAGACGCCCTCTGACACTGTGGCTGGCTATTGTAAGCCAGTCTTTATAATGCTTTATACATTGTATATCTTGTGTTAATGTCTATTGTCTGTTCCTCTAAGTAAAACTCTGACCAATATAGAATATGGTATCGGGAGTGGCTCTAGAGAAACAGAATATGATGGCATAAGAGTTTATGCCGGGTGGTGGCCCATGCCTGTAATCCCAGCACTCGGGAGGCTGAGGCAGGAGGATTGTTGTGAGTTTGACACCAGCTTGAGCTACAAGGTGAGTTTAAGGCCAGCCTGAACTGCATAGTGAGACCCTGTTTCAAAAAGACAGGAAAAAAAAAAAAAAAAAAAAGTTAATGATACAACTCACCATTACTCCTAGTGATCCGCTAGCAAAATTCTTGCTTCCTGATCCCACAACCTTATGTTCTGCTGGACTAGAAGTCCTAGTCCCAGAGGGGGGAAGGCTTGTACCAGGAAGCACAGCAATGACACCACTGAACTGGAAGCTAAGATTTCCCCCTGGTCACTTCAGTCTCCTCATGCCTCTGAAGAAGCAAGTTAAAAAGGGAGTCACAGTGCTGTTGGGGTGACTGATCCAGACTATCAAGAGGAAATTGTATTATTACTTTTCCTTTCCTGGAGGAAAGGAAGAATATACATGGAGTGCAGGAGATCCCGTGGGATGCCCCTTAGTGTTGCCATGCCCTGTTATTAAAGTCAATAAAAAATTGCAACACTCTAATACAAGCATGATGATAAATGGTCCAGAGCCTTCAAAAATATAAGTGTGGGTCACTCCTCCAGGGAGAAAACCCAGACCTGCTGAGATACTTGCTGAGGGCCAAGAGAATACAAAATGGGTAGCCAAAAAGGGTAGCTCTAAATGCCAGCTTCAACCCCGTGATCAGCTAGAAAAAAGGGGATTATAACTATACTACTTCACCCTCATGTATGGTTCTGTTATAATGTAGTACAGATAGATTTAGTACAAGATTTTAGGATTATGAAACTTGTGTTAATGTTAAAGCATAAGCAAAAAAAAAAAAAAAAACTTATCTTCTATTTGGGTAAGGATATTAGTGCATTTCCGTTTGCACACAGGATAGTTATAAGGGTGTTAGGCATGATCATATGCATACCTCTGTATCTGGAGACTGGTTTAAAAATATGCCAAGTTGAGGGGTGGATTGTAGGGGTTGATATAGTGTGTTGATGACCTGGTGGCCAGTGGGGGTCGCACCCTGGAGCACAGTTGGTTCTGCCCCCAGGGCGACTCGGCACAAAGAGACCATACAAGGGGGTTGAGGAAACAGTCGATGTTCCACTTCACAGAACTTGAGTCTTCCGGCTTGGCTTGGACTGCATCGCCTGGCTTCCAGTGCAGACTCTTTGGCATCCGGCTTAGATCCTTCGCCTTGCGTTGCAGACCCTTCAGCGTCTGTCCCAGACTGTTTGGTCTTCCATCAAAAACCCATTAGCTTACAGATAGAGACTTGCACAGAGCCCTGCAGTGAGCTTCAGACCGTGGGACTGAATTCTTCAGTCTGAGGTGTGCAGACGCCCTCTGCACGCTCCCTCATCTGACTCTGCGGCTGACTGTCATAAGCCAGTCTTGTAATTCCTTATCTTGTGCTAGTATCTGTTCCTTATATTATATCTGTTTCTGTAACTAAAACCCTGACCAATACAGAAGGAAAGATGGAAGGAAGGAAAGAAGGGAAGGAAGGAAGGAAGGAAGGAAGGAAGGAAGGAAGGAAGGAAGGAAGGA
>PVKA01000118.1:0-45121 GCA_004027165.1 Ctenomys sociabilis | reverse complement strand
TTTTTGACCAAGTTTGCATATTTATATCTGGTAATCTGAACAACTAGTTTGAGACAATATGCAATATAATAACCATTGCTGAATTCCTATCATGTTGTTTAGTGAAATTCCGTATGGTTTCTAATTTTTTCTTTTTTTATTCTTTAATTTTTTTTAATTTAAAAAGAAAAAAGTGTACAAGCTGTTACTGCTGTGCCTGGAAAAATAGGCGGGGGTCCCAGCCTGGGATCTAAGCATCCCTGTCCCCGGTGCATCCGTAACACCTCTGTGGGCCCCAGCAATAATCATGGCTGGGAGGGAGCAGCTAGGCACTTGTCAGCTTCACCTGCAGTGCTCTGCAGGGGCTGGGCTCTGGCCCAGAGAGGAGGGGGTGGAGGGACATGTGCTCTGGGAGTGGGGCCTGCCAGCCTATGAGGGCTGTATCAACAGCACCGCCAGATCCACTGCCTATCCTGGAGAACATAGGGATGCGTGTGAGCTTGGGACAGAAGGAGAGGTGACCAGACCCCAGCAATGGGGCTGTAGGCACACAGGTCTGCTCGTGTCTGTAGGCAGTTCCATCCTGTCTCCTGTCTCTGTCCTTGTCATTTCCTGGACACAGGCAGTTAAGTGATTTAAAGCCCATAAAATGAGCCTATGTTACAATGCAAGCCCTGAGGACATCCTTGCCTTCTCATCAGGCAGCAATGAGTGCTGTCACCAATGTCTCTGCCCCTTGGATCCAGCTTAGCTGACCTGCTAGGGTCCACACTCACACAGACACTCATGGTCCACTCATCCAAGAATGTCCTGTCTAGCTTGGCATGGAGATGCAGACCTATGATCCCAGAAAATAGCAGGCCAAGTTTAAGGCCAGCCTGTGCTATGTAATAAGACCCTGCCTCACCCACTCCCACCAGAGAGTATCTACTGACCCCAATGAAGTGCTGGTCCACATAGAGGACAAGGACAGTGGCACAGCTTCTGTCCTTTGGTGAAGCATCTCATCAAACTGAGAAGCAAAAGTATTTTTTTACACAGTGTGGTTGGTACCACCGTGGAAACCAGTGGCAACCAGTGACAGGGAATATCAGAAGCTGGCGAATGTGCTATGAGAGCGGGTGACCTGTGACGGTGATAAGAAGGAACACTCAGCGTTCCATGGAGCCGGCCAAGTGTCTCAGGAAAAGGGAACAATGAGTGTGAAGGTCCTGTGGTTCACAGAGGGGGGTGATGGGGAACTGAGGGGCCCAGGAAGATGGGAGCAGCTAGATAGGGCTGGGAAGCAGACAGGGCCCAGAGTTCAGGACTACACCAGCAGCAAAGCTGTGCCAGGGCTGTTACGATATTGCAAGGACCTTGATGGCAAATCCACATAGAATAGGCAATCAATGGCTATTATGGAGGCTCCTGCCTACCACTTAGGCATGAGCAGGGTGGAGGGAGCAGAGGGAGCAAGGAGGAATAGTGGGAGAAATGTGGACTAGAATGGCATCCAGCACAGTTCAAGGGCCCCAGCCCTGGGGTCCCCTGGGAGCTTGTCGGTGCCTCCAGACACATGGCCATGCTGCACCCACGAGAGAGGTAGCTCTCCTGCCTACACAGCTGACAGTGTAACTGGTATGCATAAGACCCCTCATCCCCACCTATGGACTGGCTTCATCTCTGTCAGGAGACAGGCAAAGCCAAACCCCTGCAGCCAAGATACTGAGAGCCACACACACACAAAAAAATCAAAAACCTTTTTCTGGACCAGTGAGATAGATAGCTCAGTGGAGTAAGAGCCTGCTTAGGCAAGCACAGGGACTGGGGTTCAATCCCTGGTACTACATGCTGTGCCAGCCCTACCCCCAGGCATTGAACTGGCCACCGAGACCAGGCATGATGGCACATGTCTATATTCCCAGTGCTGGGATGGCTGGAATAGAAGGATCACTAAGTCCAAGCTACATAGTGAAACCCTATACTAAATACTTAAAAAAAAAAAAAAATTTCCTCAGAGTCAACTTCTACTAACTCACTCCCTGCCTCCAGGCCCAGGCTAAGAAAGATGCGGGCTGCCTGCGGCCTAGGCAAACAGGAAGGGGGCTAGGGATAGGATAGGGATAGGGATAGGGATAGGCTGCAGCTGCATCGCAGAGCACTTGCCTCGCCTGCGCTGCAGGCTGTGTTCAGTCCCCAGGACTGCAAAAGCAAAATAAAAAGGAGGAAAAAGGAGAGGCAAAGAGAAAGAAAAAGAAGGGGAAGAGGACAAAGAAGAGGGGGGGAAATAACTGGACATTATCCCATTTGAGGCTTGGAGAAGACAGCAGTGGGCGGAGCAGCTTCTGCATCTCTGACCACTGTCCTCAGACATCCAAATTCCACAGAGGAATGTAGACTAGACCTCAACGTCCCCAGGGCAGGCCTGCTGGGAGAAGATTACAGCTCACTGGATAAAACTGCCCTGCGGTACCCCGCCAAATCTCTCAGGGACTCTTGAGTGTACTGCCCCATCTGTTCCCTTGGGCTCAGCAGGGCTCAAGGGCTGATACAAAACCAATAGGTAAAAAGCCAAGATTTCATGTGCAAAGGCCTTAAGAACCAGTTCACTCCAGGGCGTTCCTGCCCACACCACACCCAGGGTTAAAGTAACCCAGAGAGGGGCCAGGCACAGTGGAATGCACCTGTAATCCCAGCACGCCAGGAGGCTAACACAGGAAGATTGCAAGTTGGAGCCTAGCTTGAGCAATTCAGCAATTCAATGAGACCTCTGCTCAAAATAAAGAGCTGGAGATGTAGGTCAGTGTAAAGACCCTAAGTCCAATCCAGTACGCAAAGAAAAACAGAGGCAGGGAGGGAGAGTGGGCAAGTGGGAGGCAGGCCATAATAGTCTACCTCCATCTGGCACAGAGAGGAGGGTCAGGTTCTGCTCAGCGAGGTTTGTGTTTCGTTTCTAGATAACAACAGACACTACTACCCATTAAATAACTCCCTGAAGAGCAACAGCCTTCAAGGCAGTTATTTTATGAAATACCTGAATTCTGTTCACCTCACCTGATGTGTGAATCCAACCTCTTCTTTTTTCTAATTTATGTATTTGATACAAGATCTCACTACACAGTTCAGACTGACAGTGACTCTTCTGTTCCAGCCTTCCGTGGGATTACAGGCCAGTGCCACCATGCTGGGACTCGGTGGCTGTCTCAGCGCACTTGGGAGTGGGGCCAATGTGGCATATGGTACTGGGAATCGAACCACAGTCCCTGTGTTTGCCTAAGCAGAGCTCGGTCCCTGAGCTGTCTCACCAGCCTGCCAACCTTCTTGATCACCTCGAGCGACAGAGAACCTGTGTGCTGCATTTTCATAGAACAACTCATTCATTCCACCATTCCCAATTGCTGTGCCTGCACCACACGTAATCCTGGCACCCTGTAAAGCACTACACCAGGAGTAGCAATGGGCCACACTTGTGCATCAGCGGCCTGCCGGACTATCCAGAATGCTGTGCTAGAAACTCTGGAGCTGAGTCCAGACTCAAAGAAAAGAAAGGTCAAGATCAACCGGTTACCTCTGTGGTGACAAACACAGTGTGCATTTACTAGCTTTGCCCTGGGGACACAGAGATGCTCACAATCTAATTCAGAAAATCAAATAAAGAAGCACATAAAGCACTAGGGTCTGTGTCCAGAGTGAAGTCTCTAAGTGACCATTCTGACTTCTGAGAAATGGCCTGAGAAGGTCACAGGACCACTTTACCTCACACTGTTCCCATTTGCGCAGTGGGACCCTTATCTGCCCTGCCTGTCTGCAAAGACTCTGCCTCTGAGAATCGAAGCAGCTGATAGCTGAAGCCAGCATGATCAATGACGTCAGTTCTAGGCGAGCCTGCTCGGAACTGATTTGCCTGTGCAAGAGAGCCAGACTCGGGGGCAGCCCCCCATTGCTCAATCATTTCCTCTTCCTTGCTTCCAAAAGACAACTATGCCAAGGTTAACAACAAGGGCCAAGTCACCAGCCATCTCTGGGTGTCCTTCTGCTCTCCAACCTCATGGCCACACTGCAAATGAAGCTTTTCCGTAAGGAATTGCTTCTCCTGGCCTCTGCTTCTGCACTGGCTCTGCTCTCCTGACCTCCTTGCCGTCCCTCCCACTCTCCACTTTCCGTCCTCCATTCCCTCTGCTCCCCTCTTCCCACCCTCTGCTTCCCAATGCCCTGCAGCACACAGCCACTCATGCTCTTGCCTAACTGTGCTCCATCACAAGCACTCAGATTCCACTCCTCTGCTGGCGTCTTCCAAACACTCTCACTAGGACGGTCCCAAGTCCCAGACTGGCTTTACCAGTGAGCACGTGACACCTGGGGTAGATGTTTCCTAGGCATCTTCTGTTCAATAGATCTCAGCAGAGCTCTCTACTCTTCAGCCACTCCCACCTGCCATGAGCAAGATGAATCTCAGGCCCATTTTGGCTCCAAATGACACCTCAACTACACTGCCAGCCAGACTTCCTTGTGTTCCTCCAACAGCCAGCTTTGTTCTCACCTCACTTGAGAGACATCTTTGTACATCGCTGGTAAGCAACCATCATCAAGATATTTGTAAACGGGTGTTGGCAGATATAATTAACTACACCACAGACTGGGCTGCAAATCCAATGGCTGGTATCCTTAGGAGAAGAGGAGACAGATGTGCCACCCACACACTCAGGGAGGAGGCCACAGAAGACAGAAACAGAAAGCAGAGCAATGCAGCTACACCGGAAGGCCCACTAGAGAATGCCACAGGACCCCAGCAGCAAGAGGAGCCCAAGGAAGGATCTCCAGAGACTTCAAATGGAGCGTGGCCCTGGTAGCACTCTGAAATCTGATGTCTCGCACCTGGGACTGTGTGAGCATAAGTGTCCATTGCTGAAAGACCCCGTTGGCAAGAGTTGGTGGCACCAGTCCTCAGAAACCACCATAGCAGTATTCTCTGTAGTCCTTGTCGCAGCTCTGCAAAGACAGAATTCTTATTCTCACTTTACCAGTGGGGAACACAGTGTCAGGAAGATGTGCCTTGCCAGATTCACAAGGCTAATGAGTGGCTGAGCTGAGACCCAGGCCCCATCCAAGCCCCATCCAACCCCAGAAACTGAATTTTCTTTGAAGGCTAAGGGGCTGCTCTCCTTTTATAGAACAGATAGAAAAAGGAGGCCAAGAAGCAGTACCTGAAGCCCTGCTTGTTTAAAAGGCCTCGGCCAGTTCTTCAGTCACAAAGTGTTTCCAGGAAGCTCTGGTTACCAGAGAAAGTGGGTCACCAATCACTTCAAGGATAAGCTGACAGGCAATAAGAGCTTCATTCTGCAGCTGTAGTGACATTTCTGCTACTGGGACTACCCATCTAATCCATATACACATGTACATATATATGTGTGTGTGTGTGTGTGTATGTATATGTATATATATTTATTTAGTTGTATAAATAAATGTTAAAGATTTTATTATATGTAATGTGCAATTTTTATTTTTTTTTGCTCATCAGAGTCCTTTGTAGTCCCTTGGCTGGATCATCATTATTACCTTTGGCTCAGATGCTAACAAGCTTACCTTCTGAACAGTCATTCTAGGCAAAAGAGCCAAAAATCTTTAACGGGCTGAAGCAAGGAACTTGGAATGGCATCTGGCATGTAATTATTTTTTAGCAAGGAAAAACAGCCCATCTTGTCGGCTCTCCATTTTGAGCAAAGGTGAACTGGCCAGGCGGCACACGCACAGGGAAAGGGACTGCCTAGGAGGATGCAGACCTGAACGGAGCGTTCATCTTCGGTGAGGGAGCCGCTCCAGCACCCTCCGTGCTCAGATCTGCAGGGAAACTCGACCTGCCTGTGCTCCCAAAACCACTGTGGAGAGGTTTCGCACAAGTTTCTACAGCTTTAATGAAAACAAGACTTGACTGATTCATCGTTTACGCTTCAAATACATCTCTGGCCAAGAAGAAACACTAACACCACAGAGCCTGGCCCCTGGGAGGAGAAAGCATTCCTTGTCCCCCTGTCCTTTCCCTGAAGCAAAGGACCCAGGCTTTGCGGCAGGCTGGCAGCCTCTGCTGTCCTCAAGTACTGTTCTGTTATTGTTGTCATGGTTATTGTTATCTTCAGAGAATCTTTGCCCACAGCCTGTTCCTTGGGGATGTCCCAGCCACCCTGGCTTAAACTTCCATCCTGTATGAGGAGGAACTAGATAAACTGTAAGTAGTCTTAGCCTGAGGTCGCTCTAAGAGTGAAAGGAGAGGAGAGCTAGCTTCAGAATGTGCAAGGACCCTGGACTGACAAAGAAGGACCCCAGAGAGGAAAGAGACACGCCCACACGCACCTTCCCCTGGAGTCATATGGCTCTTCCCATCTGAATGGAGAAGCAAAATGGGGGCCCATAAACACTTTTATGTTTCCTGAATTGGCCACTGGGCAGGGAAAAAAGGGCCACTACTGAACAGTGTGACCTCCAAAGAGCAATAATGAAGCTGACTGCCCAGTTCACCAGATGTGACAGCGGGGCTGTAGCAAAAAGGGCCGGCCTTCAAGGCCAAGGAAGATCAAAGACTAAGGCACTGGGGTGGAGGAACAGCCTTTTAAGGCCCTCTGCCCCTGTTCCCGCAGGGATACTGAGCAAGATGCTCCTGCAGGACTCCACTAAAATTACCCCAGCGCCTCGGGGTGGGGAGTGAAGCAGGGATCAGGCTCTGTGTTAGAAAAAAGAGGGGTGAGAGACACCTGGAGAGCTGCTAGGGGGTGCGTGTGTGGGGAGTGACCCATGAGGCCTGGAGCCTGCATGGGTTCACAGGAGGACAGGGCAGGGCTACGCACATGCGTCCTTCCATCCTCAGCCAGGGTTGAGGGAGGGACAAGGCCTGGAGTTTCTGGGCCTTAGGTCAGGCTGTCTCACTCACAGTGACGGGACCTCAGGGCGGTCGGAACCCCAAGGTGGGTATCTGGGACACTTAGGACACTGAGAGGCCAGCAGTGTGCGGAGGCAGCTTGTGTAAGCTGAGCCTAGGATGCAGTTGGACAACTATTAAATTCTCTTAGGGTGAATTTACAATCAGAAGCAGAATGAGGGACCGGAAAAATAGCGCAGTAAAATAAGCGCTTGCCTGGCAAGCGCAAGAGCCTGAGTTATATCCCCGGTTCCACGAAGAAGGAGAAAAGGAGAAAAGGAGAAGGAGGAGAAGGAGAAGAAGGAGAACGAAGAGAAGGAGGAGAAGAAAGCTTGTATCTTCTGCAACTCAGCCTATGTTTAAGAATTTGTTTCTTACTAACTGAAGAAATAAAAAATATACACCGTAACATTTCCCAACAGCATGCTGTGTCCCACAACACATGAAGGTGCTTTCTTGGCCTCAGAGGACCGCAGGGGTCAACAGCAGCCACCGTGGCCCATGTCCTTCTGCATCCTTGCACAGATAGTCCATAAATGTACATGCGCATGTGCAAGTGTGTTCCTCTTCTATTCACCAATGAGAGCAGTTAGCTAAGAAATTCCGAAGCAGTCACCACCATCTGGAGCCTTATTTTGTCATCCCCTGAACATCAAGTGGATGGGTCTCCTCAGACTTCAAAGCTTCCAGAAGGTAAACCTACCTAGCAAAGCCACAAGCAAGCAGTTTGAGATGCTCACATGCAGGCTAGAAGAATTCAACACGGGTGATCCACCGAGGAAGCTAGGGTCTCAGGCCGTGGCTGACCAACTCTCTAGGACCCGGCACCAGGCCAAGCGACCCCCAGGTGCCTCTCAGCTGCTTGACGAATCAGGGGCTGTTGGCATTGGTCCCATTTTACAGCAAACAAAACTAAGGTCAGGAGATGACACACTTGGGAAGAAGTGGATCAACAGGATCCTGGTGCACTTCTCCCTCCTGTTTGTCCTCGTAAGAACAGGTGCATAGCTGGGGAAGCGCAGCAGGCACTGGCACGCCACAAGGCTGAGTGACTTGGTGTAAACTGTCCCTAAAGACCATTTTAGGGCTGGCTCTCAGTGTGGCATTCTCCAAAAGTGGTGAAAAACCTTAAGAAAGACATCTAGACCTGGGGGAAGTTCAGGTAGCTGGAACTGTGCCCTGCAGGAACAGGTGGGAACTCAGTCTCTCTTCCTCACTTTGCTTAGCGTCCTGGCCACCATAAACTTAGCAATTCCATTCCACCACATGCTACCCCCACGAACATAAGCCCCCACTGCCCTGCCACAGGTTCCAAAAGCCACAGAGAAATGAACCACGGGCTCAAGGTGCAAGTCTAAATCTATTCTGTTTCTAAGTTGGCTGTCTCAATATTTATCAATGATGGGAAGCTAAAGAGACAAGTACTCACCTAGAAAGGGCAATGGGGCAAACCTAAATTATCGGTTCTGCTTCTGACTTCCACTCTCACATCCTGAAATGTGAGCACAGGGGTGCTCAGCATTCAGTCACAGACTGTCTCTGCCTCAACCACTCAGCGGGAACTGCACCCGCTCTTCCAACCTACAAGCACACATGGCCAACAGACACCGAGCAGCTCCCCACAGTCCCCCTGGGTAGGACAGACCCCCACGTCTGGTCTCCAGGCTCAGAACAGGATTCTTTCCACTCACCAACTGCAGCCCTTCAAGCGGACACTGACCCACGTGCACACCCAAAACAGCAGTGAGCAAGAGACAAACACTGAAGAGTCACACTTTTGCCCTCCACAAGGGCCACAGTCCCTAGCCTCAGACTCAGCTTCACAAGAAAGCAGCTACACAGAGAAGTTTAACATCACCTTGTCATGTAGCATGGCACAACCAAGCAGCCTGCTTCAAGAGCCTCAGAGGTACTAGAGCCACTGACCTGGCAATCCTAGTTGTAAAACTCTATGGATTTAGAAGGCCTATGGGTGCACATGCATGTGTACGTGCATGCACACACACACACACACACACACACACACATGCTCACTCATGCCAGCATTATTGTAAGAGAAAAAGAGAAACATTCTTAATATCCAGTACCACAGGCCAAAGTTCCACTGTCACACCATGTTAAAAACATGCCACATGCAACCCAACACTTGCAGGCTTGCTCAGTACACCTCAACAAATGCTTAGGATACACTAAGAAAACAAGTCAATAAAACTGTCTACATAACACAACCTCTAACTTAAGAGGAAATATGCGAAGAAGGAAAATGCAGCTACATGTGTTCACATTCTCTTCCTTCCACTCAGCATTTCCCACCTTTTGAACCAAAACACACATAGCTTCACAAATATAAGCATTATTTGGTAAGATGATGACCCATGCCCCATACTAAATGCACAGGAGGCATAACATGAGATCAGCCAAAGAACTGACTCAGACTGCCTTATCGTCTTCAAATTGTGCTCCAAATAAATTCATAAATCCTGCAGAATCAGAGCAGGAACATAGAAAGAGACTGATGGATAATCCATCAAGAGGTGACTCCAGTCCAGGAGCACAGAGAGAAGCAGAAAAGGTGAATGCTGGGATCTGTCTACACTGGCTGGAAAGAAGGGCCTCTGGGCAGGGACCCGAGAAAGGGGATGGGGGGTCTAATGGACAGAGTTCAAGAACAGCTGGAGAATTTCTCAGGGAATGTGTTCCAAGTTATCTGCAGGCACAACTGAAACCACCAATATCACCAAACCTGCACATCTGTGTGCTTATGTGCAGACCCGTAGCAAGGTCTAATTTATAGGCTGGAGGGGAGATGAGCAGGGACAATGTACCTGGATCTCAGCAACCTCAATGTATGAACTTTCTTAGGTTGAGAATTCCCACCTTCTCATGCAGAGGAAGCATGTGCTGGTTGCTTCTTGTTATACCCACATGACTAGCATTACCACACTGGCATTCCAGGACTATTACAAAGTAAACTGAGGGTTGCCTGAGCATAAAGATGTGACAGACACTGGTCACTCCAGGGCCTAAGTGACAGCAGACAGGTAGCACATGCAGTGTGGATATGTTGGTAAAGGGGAAGTTGGAGCAGAGCAGAGAGGGCAGGGCAAGATTTCAGAATGAGGACCGGGGAGATGGCTGAGTAGAATAAACACTTCCATGGTAAGTGCAAGGGCCTGAGTTCAATCCCTCATTCTGCAAAAAAAAAAAAAAAAAAAAAAGATTTCAGAATGGAACACCATTGAATACTCCATTTCTTATTTCTGAAATTTTGAATCTATTATTTCTGAAATTTTACAATTAAGTTATCAGACCAGGTTGGAGAGATAGCTTGGCAGTCTAAGCACCTGCCTGGCAAGCACAAGGACCGGTGTTTGATCCCTGGTACTACATACTGAGCCCTGGGACCACTGGTGAGCCATGCTAGCTGGAGAGGCTGTGATAGCAGAATCACTATGAGTCCGATCTGCGTAGTGAGACCCTATACTAAATACATACATACATACATAATTTTTAAAAATAAGATTTTGGACCATAGTTCACCACAAGTATTGGAAACTCAGAAAATAAAACCACAGGAAATAGGAGACTACCACTGTGCTCGTAGGACAAAGCCTGAGCGTTCAGAGGAGGTTCAGGTAACAGACAGTGGAGAGCTGAACAGGCCAGTCGCACAGCCAGGGGTCTCAGGCTTGGCTGTGCTGGCCCAGCTGCAGGAGGCCTGCAGTGCACGCACCACTCACCAAGCCATCAGTGCAGCATTCATCTCCCAGGCAGAGCATGGGGGTTTCCCCTGGGCTATGGGAGAGAATGTGAAGGCTGTGCACCTGGCCCAAGTGGAAATACAGACCCTAGAAGCCGGGAGGTGGATGGAGGCCACAAGGTTAGGTGTGGGGACCTGTCTACCTCACCAAACAAGTCAAAGGATACTCTAGGGACTCAGGACTGGGTCAATCTAGAGAGAACAGTATGCAACTTTTAGTTATGGATTTTAACATCTACATGATTCACTCCAGGGGCAGGAATAAGGACTGGTAGGCAAAGTTGCTGCGTTTTGCACACGAGCCTTTGCTCCTGAGGATGCTGAAGTTTGTACCCAAGCCTTTGCCCCTCAGGGTGCTGGGTTTGCACATGAGCCTTTGCTCCTGAGGATGCTGGAGTTTGCACATGAGCCTTTGCTCCTGAGGATGCTCGGTTTGCACACGAGCCTTTGCTCCTGAGGACGCTGGAGTTTGCACATGAGCCTTTACTCCTGAGGACACTGGGTTTGCACATGAGCCTTTGCTCCTGAGGACGCTGGAGTTTGCACATGAGCCTTCGCCCCTCAGGATGCTGGGCTTGCACATGAGCCTTTGCTTCTTTACCTGCATCTGTTATTTTGATTAGAAGCTGACTTCTTTAAAGGAAAACACCAGGGCCAGGATTCAAGCCTGCTAAGGTCACAGCTTCCTATTCTAAAGCCCATGTCACCCTCTCACATCCCCACATGGTAAGTGCTGTGCCTATATGCAGTCAGCCATCAGCAGGACAGCCCATCAGCCTTTGCAGAGGCTTCCCAGCCACCTGGCAACAGATCCCACCGCACTGCCAGACACAGCAGTCTCTTGTGCATACCGCTCCCAGTGTCTTGCTAGTGCAGGCAAGCTGGGAAAGATCTGTAGATGTGGGACCCTAGCACACTTTTTCTTTGGAGAAAAAGACAATATGAACTACATGATCTTTAGCAGCAGTGTTCTTTCTTCCCTCTTTTGTCCCCCTTGCCAGAAGCTCCTTACTGCCCTCACAATACAACCTCCCTGAAGCAGTCAGCATGAGCTGATCAACAGTCCTAATCCTGCCATTCTGCAGCTTAAAAATCCTCTTGGCTCACCATATGATACCAGTGAAACCGACACACTGCTGCCAGCCTCTTTGAGCCTGGATGCTTTCCTGCTTACCATGCTGCAATCTGCTCCAGCCAACAGGCTCCTGCAGCACCCAGACTGGGCCAGGGTCTCAGCCTTTGAAGCGCTGCAGGTGTCAGCCCACCTCCTGCCTCATGCTTCCATCTCATCTGCCCAATACCTCAGCACTTTCTCCTCAGATTCAGGCAGGTCCTCACTCCATAGGATGCACCCCAACACACCCTGAAATAATCCCTGCATTGATCTTCTGCTTCTACCCCATCCTGGTCCCCTATAGAACCCAACTTCCATTTAGGTATCTTGGATTCTAAAAAACCCACAACTACTAAAACCCACTGAGCTCTTAAGGTAGGTGAAACAGTGTATTAAGCACATTACATGGATACTTTCGCATACACTTGAGAAGTCCGTGCAGTAGGTGCCATTAGACTATGTCTTTCACAGGTAGAATAACAGTTCAGTGAAGCAGCTGAGCCAATATCACACAGCTAATTACTAGTAAAGAAGAGACTCAAGTCCAGGTGATCTGAGCTGAGCCTGAGTCTGCTGCACAATTGTGTGGGTTCTTTATGACACACCACACAGAAAGCCATCCTTGGTGTCATGGAGGTTGGGAGTCCCAGCAGAAATGTAATGCAAGCTGCATATGGAATTTTAACTTTCCCAGCAGCCACATTAAACAATAATAAAAAGAAACAGGTAAAACTGATATTCACTAGCATGTTTTATTTAACCTAGTATGTCTAAATCTCATTTCAATAGGTGTTTTCTTAATATAAGATATTTTATAGGGGTGGGGAGATAGTTCAGTGATCTAAGTGCCTGCCTAGCAAGCACAAAGACCTGAGTTGAATGCTTGGTGCTACATGCTGTGCCAGCCCCCAGAATGCCAGGGCCGGCTGCCAAAACTGGGTATGGTGGCACAGGCCTATAATCCCAGTGCTGGGAAGGCTGAAACAGAAGGATCACTAGAGTCTGAACTTCATAGCAAGATCCCGTATCAAATAAATAAATAATTTTTAAAGATTGATAGGCTTTTTAGTGCCATCTTCAAACTACAACATGTATTTTATGTAGACAACATCCACCAATTCCTATTTCTCTGTATCTCAACTGTTCAACAGTCACACGTAGTGTGTGGCTAGCAGGTTGGACCATGAAGTTTCAGCTATACCTAGAGCAGGCCCTGACCTCTCAGGACTTCAGTATCCTCCTGTTACAACAGGGATGGACACAATCTCTACATCTCCTTCCCCTACCAGACGTGGCTCAATACTGTTTCAGGAATGGTCAGCACAGACCGTGCCCAACGCTCTCCAGTCCTCTAGTCCTGCAAGGCAGTCTCTTGTTGAGAGAATCAGAAACTGAGGCCATGGGCCTGGCTTGAAGTCACATGACCAGCAAGCATGGAACTTGAGTTCCTACTCGTACATCTGGTTCTCTTGTTTTTGCCTGTTGTTACTGATTTCTCAGCCAGGGACCTTACCGCATGACTGTGTCCTCCTGCAGAAAGATGCCACATCTCCCCAGGGCACAGCAGGCTCATCACTGAAGTGTAATGAACCATCCTATGCATCAACTTGTGCAGAGATTCTGTTGTGCACCCTTTTCTGCTTCCCAGGCAAGGGAACAGCTGGAAATCTAAACTACTCAACAGCTGGGCAACAGTGTCATCCTTAAAGAGCATAATTTATTACTCCAACAATCAAAGCATCCTATCAGTGGAGGGGAGGGGAAGAGTGCCAACCTGTGCAGCCATGAATTTTGTGGCTGGGAAGGTCCATATGTTCTGGATCCAAGACCCACTAAGGCCAACAGGATGAGTTATTGTTAAAGTCCCAACCAGCATGGAGGTGCTGATTCCATGACAGGGACTAGACCTGAGGGTGGGGTTCATGGGTGTCTGGCATGAACCTGCACATACCCCCTAAACAGGCTCATCCCTGAGCAGCCTGGACAGGGCTCAAGGCAGAACCCAAGGGAGTAACTGCTCCTCACACATCTCTATAAAGTGCAAAAAGGTCTAAGCCCCAAGTGCCCTCCCTCTCCCAGAACCTTCTACAGTGACACGTCAGAAGACAATGTGGAGGATCCTTGGGGCTGCAGATGGAGCAGATAGGATCGGCACTGGGAGGGCAGAGGGACAAGGACTCTGCCTCCCAGCCCCATGTGCCCCACCCCAACTCACCTTAGGCAATTCCCTGACTACGCTGTGACTGGAAGGCCTAGACAGGCAAGGACCATCAGGAGACTTCTGTAATGACCTGGGCTCTTCCGCATTCCCACCTTCCTCCCCCTGGAGGGGCAGCTGGCTTCTGGGCAGAAGAGCAAACTAGTGAAGCCACACAGGCCCAGAAGGCAGGTTGCTACTGGCTGCAGCCTGTCGATCAGCACTGTGGATTAGCTGTTCATCTTGGGAAGTGACTTCACTTTCTCTATTATGCCATCTATAAAATGGGCAAATCATCAGCCCTCAAGACTGCTGTGTGCTCTACTGAGAGAGGGGGTGAGGGTGGAGGCTCTGCAGGTTCATATTCCCTTCAGGAAATGGAATGTGGGGAAGAGGACAGGAGGACTCTACTCAGGCAGGTCAGAGTTGACAACAAGGGTCCTGGCTGGGGCTTTGTGTCCCCCTCCAGAACAAAACAGAACGTGTCCCTCTCCTGCTGTCAACAAACCTTATAGGAGTCACTGCCCCTCTTCTGAGTGCCAGTTATTCCTCAGCTTGGGTTTGGGGTAGGCAAAGGTCTCAAAAGAAGTGTCTCACTTCAAAAGAAGTGTCTCAGTGTCTGTCTTTGGGCCCTGAATTAGTGGCTTAGCATGCACTCTCTCTCACTGAAATCTCAAGACAGCTGCATTTATCCTAGACTCGCAGAGGTGGAAGCAGGCAGAAGCAAGCTAATTTCAATGTACAATGATCTAAGCAACAGAAAGCAGCACACGCAGGAGCGACTGTGTCCCCTCCAATTCCAGAACTGCATTTCCACCCATTTCGCCACAGGGATGCTTCTGAATCCTTAATGAACACTCGGGAGCTGCCAGAGAAGTCTCACCTGCCTTGGGAGGTCCATGATCCCAGAAAAGCCAAAGCACCACATATCTCAGCTGCGGGCCCAGAATCTCACCTGCCTGCAAGAATGCCACCACAACAGCCGTGTAGGGCCAGAAGGCAAAAACAAAGCCTGCCAAGGACTCCCATTCCCTGGAAAAAAGATGCACAGGAGTGGTGGTGTCCTCATTATGAAAGAGACCACCACACAGCTGGCCTGTAGGTGACAAGGGTTGATAGTACACACCAGACTCGAGGCTGAAGAGACACCACATACCCTCACCAATTCTGCGCCACTATAACGCTCGTCATCTCAGTCTTGACTGGGTAATTTATAAAGAAAAAAAGATTTATTCAAATTGTGGTTCTGAAGAACATGCTGCTGCACCCACGCAGTCCTCCCTGCTGTGGGACCATTGAGTCCCAAGACAGTGAGAGATATTCCAGGACTTCAGATCTCTCTCTCCCTCTTCTCAGAAAGCCACTGACCCATCTGATGAGGCCCTACCTTTACGACTTCACTTAACCTTACTACCTCTCAAACGCCTGAGCTCCTGGGCTGGCAATATAGCTCCATGATCTAAGCATCTTCCTGGCAAGGACAAGGACCCCATTTCATACCCTGGAACCACATGCCATGCTGGCCACCAAAACTGGGCATTGTGGTATACACCTGCAATCCCAGCTTTTGGAAGTCTGAGATAGGAGGATCATTATAAATCCAAAGTTCGTAGCAAAACCCTGTACCAAATAAATAAGACTTAAAACAATAAAAGGTCCCAGTTCCAATTGTTGTCAGTGGATGCAGTTTCTGTTCCCTTAATACCTGACAGGCAGGGCCTGACGAGATAGCTCAGTAGTTTAAAGTACCTGCTTAGGCAAGCAGCATACCATACTGGCCCCATCCTCAGGGTGGTCTGGCCAGAAAAAAAGAAAACACCTGATAGGCGGGATTGAACTCCAGCCTGAGTTTCATGAGGAATCTGAACAGCAGTGACCCCTGGCCTGGTGGTGGGCAGCACTACAGTGAGGTCACTGGAAAACATCTTGATGTGTCAGGATGTATAGGGTGGGGACACAGTATCCTGAGTGTCTGCCACTTACAAGAGTGCTACCTCCCTCCACATGTGCAAACTGGGTGGCAGAACCACTTGACAGAGTTGATGGAAGGCAGCACAGTGGTGCAAGTGTAGGGCCTGGCACGGTGCCCATCACTCTGGGCTGCCCCAGGGAGCCAGCTGTTATGAGTGACAGCATTCTGTGTATACCTTAGAGTCCTCACAACCACCCAGATGAGGAGCTCAGAATTCATGCCAAAGTGAAAGCCACACTGCAGCCAGCAGTGTGTGTACCCACCAGTTCTGTCTGCCAATCCTGTTCAAGAATCTCATCCCCCAGGGTGGGAGATATAGCTTAGCAGGTATAAGTGCCTGCCCTGCTGGCTAGCACAAGGTCCCAAGTTCTATCCCTGGTACCATAAAGAGAAAATGAAAAAGAACCACCTTGCCTGGAAGAGAACCACACACCACATGACCTCAGCCATTCTATTCCTGTGAAAACCCAGCCGAGATTCTCTTCCAAACAGCCTTCTTTGGCTCTCAGCCATTTCCTTCCTGAGTGCTGGTATTGCCCTGTCACACATTTGAGGATCACCACTTCATTCCTCTCCATGGCTCTGTGCAAAACAAATGCCGCTGTGCCTTGTCCCTTAGATCTAAAATCCCCCTCCCCCCAGAGGTCTCTGTCTTGGAGGTGATCAGCTCTTGGGCTCACCTTAGCCTTCTCACACTGCTGAGACACAGTGCCAACCCTGCAGGAGAGTTTGGTCTCACAGTTCCCAAAGTTTCAGTCCATGGCTGGCTGGTTCAAATGCAAAAGCAGAGTGGCAGACAGGTGTGGTGGGAGGAAGGCCCTCAAGGTGTGACAGTCAGGAGCAGAGAGGGAAAGGCGTACTGGGGAAGGCAGTCACATATGCTTCCTGGCCACACTGCTAGGAACCCGCCTCTTCTAAACAGGTTCTGCATCCTAGCAGCAACACAGCAGCAGCATCCCAGTAATTCAGTCACCTTCTGAGGGCCACGTTAGATCTAAACTGTAATGGGGTGCTGTACTCACCTGTGAATTCAGCCCCTGGTGAGTCAGCACCAGGGCCTGCTGTTAAGAGGTAGGCACTGAGCAACAGCCTTGAAGGGCGTATAGTGCTCTGGTCTCCCTTCTCTCTCTTCCCATGGGTATGGGATGAGCGGCTGTCCTGCACCAGGCCTCACACCTCGCTGTGCCAGCTGACCACAGATGGAGATAAACCTCTGAGTTCTAGGTGGTGGGAATATTGTCGCAGGTGAGAGCACTACTAGGACACTTCCCCTGCGCTAGAGTCGGGTGTGAGGGGGCTCGCTGGCGTTGGAACAGCAATGCCATATGGCCCAGCATGGGAGATGCTCAGTAAATACGGGTGCCCAAATTCAACTGCCCGCTTATGAGGCTGATGCGTGGTTTAGTTAACACAAGGAGAGCACCCCTAATCCAAAAGCCTGAAACGCAAGGTACTCCAACTCCAAAACATGTGAAGCAACAAAGGGAAAATTTCATACCATGAAACTTCACTTGGTGCACAAAATCATTAAAATATTACATAAAGTCACCTTCAGCTTAGGTGTGTCAGATATATGAGAAACACACAGACCTGCTACCCCTTTCTGGGGCTCCCCATTACATATATGTGACTATTCCAAACTCCAGAAAGATCCAAAACCCAGACACTCTGAACTAGATAAACACAATGTGTATTTATCATTCATGTGAATGCCAGAAAAGTTGTTCAAACTGGCAAATTGGGCTTAACGCCTATATAAGGCCATCTTATTATTGCTATTAGTAGCACTAAAAAGCACTGTGCTAAACTGTCACTGTATGAATTTATTATTGTTAATATTGTTATGATCACTGCTTCCTCCAACTCTGTCTTTCTCAAAGACAAAAGCCGGGCCTCCCACACACACAATCTGGAGTTCCTCTTCGTAGCTGTCCCAAAAGCCCCAGGTGTACACCACGCACCCACGGCTGCCCAGCATAGCCACCCTGAATAGCCCCAGCACACCATCCTGTGATCCAGGATGAGAAAATCTGTCCCAAATCAGGAAAGCTTCTTCTCCCGGGGGTGGCTGGTCAGTTTGTTCCTTTGAGTATTTCCCAGTGATCACTCATTGCAAACAAAGAGAAATTTGAAAATCATGGCTTTTTCCCTGATGAAATCAGCAGTAGCTGACAGGCGGCGAAGGCAAAAGCCAGTGAGCTGGCCGGAAGCATGACTCCTCGGTAAGAGCTGACCCACGGGTCAACCCCTCCACCGTGAAGCCCTGTTCTTGCTCACTAGAGGGACACAAAGGATTGGCTTCCCCAGAACAGAAAAAGAGAAAACAGCCAGCTTATTTATTTCAGGGGGTGGAGAAGGAAGAGGGAAAAGAATAGAGCTATCTGGACTCCAGTGGACGCTGGCTTCCCCATGCACACAGAGCCTATCAGGAGAGGATCTGAAGAAGTAATTGGAAATACTGCCACGTGTTCTCAGGGAAAACAGCACCCAAATGGCCACTGCTGAAATAGGTAGGGGGCACTCACCGTGGAACAGGCTCTGCCTGTTCCTTAAAATCGGAAATGAAAGCACATGAGATCAGAAGATTTTATACATAGTGGGTTTCTCTGTGTTGATTTCTGTTGGCTTTCAGTGGCACTGGGGATGCAGCCCCAGTCCTCCAGCTCCTGCGGCTGAGCACCTGCTCCTGCAGGCAGAGCCCTCTCACAGGACCTGATCTGAGGTGGAGGCAGGACTGTGGGCAGCTGTCCTCCACACTGGTGCACACTCCTACCCTGCCAAGCTGCTCAGTGACCCCCGCACCCCCCACTGCTCAGCTTGCATGAGCAGTGGAACCCATCCACAGGGTGGCTACAGGGTCAGCTCTTGCTTCAGAAAGCGGCTGGGAAAAGTGTCCTGCTTTCTCACAGCAGTGAGCCCCTCGTAGCCACAAAGCACAGACATTAGAAGAGGGGAAAGGGCTGACTCTGGATCCCAGGCCAGACAACTGACTTCCACAGTGTGCTGAGTGGCTGTCAGAACAGAATCTACAACCGCATCCCTAGAACAATCACCTCACCCGAGCCTTCCTAACTACTCAGTCATCCGGGCCTGGCTGGACCTCAGGCAGTCCCAAGTCTTCTGTGTCCTGCACACAGTAGAAGCACTGGGCCTCAGGGTCAGAGGGCAGGAACACAGCTCAGCTACTCAGTCTTACCCGGTCAGCAGTTCACTAAACAGTGCACTATGTGCCGGTCACGCCAGCAGGTTCCCTATTAAAAGCTCTTAAGTGCTTCAGTTTCAAGATGAAGTGTGCCTGATGAAAAGCTCGTTCCGCTGAGGGGCAGGGGTGCAGCAGGATGCCCCTGCTCAGACCGGCCAGGCCAAGCAGCTGCTGCCCAGGGTGGGGCTCCTCGCTGGCCTGTGACACAGTCAGTGTCAGGAATCCTCCAGAGACCAACTCTGGAAACCTCCCTCAGGTGACAGCTGCCAGCCAGTGGCTGCATGGCACAGTTATGAGTCTTCGTCTTTCTTTCCATCTGCAAGCCTGGATATTTTTAAAAACCTTTTGTTTTTCCTTTTAAAGTGCGAGAGTATGCAGGGAATGTCTTTCTAATGGAGAAGGCATGTGTGGAATGTCCCCAGCCACCAAAGGGAGTGATACTGCCTTACACTGCCCAGCCCAGTCTGGTCTGGCCTGGCCTGGCCTGGCCAGGAGGGACTCAGGAGCATGGCCCAGCCACAGACACCATGCCCCCAGCCAGGTCCCCAAGCCTCAGGCGGGCCTCCTCTAGGGAAGCTCAGTCTTCTGGCATCCTAAGGGGAGGCATCCCAAGGAGGAGGAGGAGGAAGCTCCAGACCACAGGCCAGCCCACCACCTGGCCAGCAGTGTGGCCCCACCCCAGCTTATAGGACCTCTGTAACCGCTCTACAGTGACCAGCAGTGCCACTCTGACAGAAGGGCTGTCTGCTTAAGACAGGCAAGCACCAAGAGTGGCTAATGTGATTGATTCCAAAGGGATCCCAAAAAGCTGTGGTGAGTCACAGCTTAAAGGGACCCAGGCTTCGGAACAAACCCAGTCACAATGCAGGCAGAAGAGACCTCTGCCCTCCATGGCCGCCCTCTTGTAAAATCTAGAGGACTTTCCACACAGAGCACCTTTTCCTTTTCCTATTTCTCTTTGAAAATAGGAGAAGCCAAGCATCTAATAATAGGGCAGCCGATACACCCTCAGCCACATCAACTAGAATGTTTCTTAGGAGCTTAAGCTAGCGAGCTCAGGATCCACTCTGATCTCACTGATGCCACAGCTCCTGGCCGGCTACCTGCAGAATAAAGTCCTGAGCTGAGGCAGGGTTGAAGCAAAGCTATTCAAAGCTCTTAAGGCCCTGGCTACCTCCTCAGGCCCACTGCAAACTCAGACTTTTCCCCAGAGCCAAAGTCCTCCAAAAGGAACACTGAATTCATCCTCTTTTCTCTCCTAGGCTGCTGGAGCTGGAAACCTCCGGCTCCCCATGGCCCCCACGGCCTGCTGCTCCAGCACTCCCTTGGTTCACCTCCAGTCCTCTGTGTGCCCACGAAAACAACCTGTGGAGCCAGGGCCCATCCCCTTGGGCAGCACCTAAAGGCCACCTGCTCCTGGCCTCTGCCCCACAGCACCGGCCCTCCCACCTTCCGAAGGTCCCCTTTTCCGCTCTCCTTCCTAGGATGGCCCTCCATCAGTGTTTTAAAGAACCTGGGCCTGACCACACGAGCATCTTGGCATTTGTGTGCCCAGCCGAATCCTGGGTATTTTCAGAATGGCTAAGTGATGTGTCCAGACACCTGAATTCTTCCTTTACACACTAAAAGACATGATGTCAAGTGAGGAAAGCCAAGTATGGAAAAGTAAATGCCAACAGTGTCACTCACCCACGGGCCTGAATATAGTTGAGTTCACAGAGGGCAAGAGTGGAACCATGGGTATGGGGGAGGGGGCAGAGTCCTAGTTAGGTGAGGGAAGCAGGCTCATATGTCCCTCTGCACAGCCCATGTGATCCCAGATGGTGGGAACCGACAGTTCATTTCAGAAAGCTGGGCAAAAGGATTTTTAATGTCTTTGCCACCAAAACAATGATATGTGTTTAAGGAAACAGATATACTTACCTCAGCTTGAACATCACACAAAAGACATGAACTGAAACATCACAGGGGGCCCCTACCCGAGGACAAGTTTAGGTCCCCTTTAAAAGCTTGCACTAGGGACAGCCAAATAGCTCAGCAGATTAAAGCCCCTGCAAAGAAGCAGTGGGGAGGGGGGGTGTCGATCCCCCAGGCCTGCTGCTCTGGCCCAGCTCCCTGGGCACACTGAGACAGCAAGTGAGACTGGGCGTGATGGCGCTGGTCTATAATCCCAGCTCTTGGGAGGCTTCCCAAGGACACATCACTTAGCCATTCTGAAAATACCCAGGATTGGGCTGGGCACACAAATGCCAAGATGCTCATGTGGTCAGGCCCAGGTTCTTTAAAACACTCATGGAGGGCCATCCTAGGAAGGAGAGCAGAAAAGGGGACCTTCCCTAAAATACAAAAATAAATAAATAAAATAATAAATAATAAATAAATAAATAAAAACTTGCACTTAAATAAAGGCCAATGAAAGCAGACGGTGGCCCCAGGGCCCACCGTCCTTTTCCCCTCCATAGGTGGTGGCACTGACAGGTGTTCTGACCCATTTCCTGAACACTCAGATCCCCCTCTGTGTATCCTTGAGCTGGATAGAACTGGCCCTGTGGACGCTGCAAGCCCAGCTCCCAGCTCTCTGCACCTGAGCCAGCTCAGCTCTGAGCCGGGTCAGAAGCTGGGCAGGGCGGCCAGACTGCCTGCAGAGGGTCAGGGAGGAGCGCTCCGGGGACAGAAGTGCTCCAGACCTTGGCAGCCATGACTATGCTACTTGCTCTCTGCCTTTGTCACCCAAACAAAGTGCTGTGCTCAGAAAGGGTGAATTTTCCTATCATAAATCACACTTCCATGAACTTGGATTTAGCAGAGAAATCTGAATCTTTTCACATTCACCATCTACTTTGCTCTCTTTTTCTGCAGACTGCTTTCTTAGTAGCTTCTGCCCCTTTTGTTAAAGGGCTGTGAACTTTTGGGGATTCTTTTCACATCTTAGATATGGGTGATTCATAATACGCTATGCACATTCAATATGCCTTCAAAGCCTTTTATTTGCTTTCCACAACCCTAGAGTCTTCGTTGCTGAGGGACGCCCTTTTCTTCCTCCTTTACCCTTTGGCAATAGTGGGGATTGAACTCCGGCAGTTCATTTTATTTTTGTTTTGAGACAGACTGATCTCAGACGTGGCCTGCTCCTGCCTCAGTCTCCTGAGCAGCTGAGGTGCTCGGATGCGCCGCTGCACCTGAGTAGCCATGCCTTGTCCTAGGCTGCCCAGATGTGCTCGCACTCCCTACCGCGTCCTTTCTGCTTGTGCTCTGCCTCTCTGCTTACCTTGCACCACAGTTCCATCTACACTAAAGGGCCAGTTCCATAGGCAGGATTTCAGCCCTGTGTTAAGTGCCCCCTTTGTCCTGCTCCACGTTTTTACCAGATTGTTATTTCTTGTGTGTGTGTGTCTTGGCTGTGCCCCTCTCCCCCAATGAGCTTCATGCCTAGACACCACACTGTCACCCCTGGCCCACAACAAATGGTCCCCAAGCACCGCTGAACACCAGTGAGGGGGAAGAAGACTCCAGCACCAGAGAACAGGGTGGACACAAGCATGTGCAGCATATGACCCACTAGCGGATCACACACAGCACTGAGCACTACTCATCTCACCAGCAAGCAGCAAATGCATCTGTGCATATCTTGTAACCACAATATTTACCTAAGCTCTCAAATGCTTGAGATTTTAAGGTATTGAAGTCCTAAGACTCGGCCTTGCACAGTGGCACTGCCTGTCACTCTGCATTCTGGAAGGCCAAGGCAGGAGACTTTCAAATTGTAGTCCTGTTTGGGCACTCAGTGATTTAGCAAAACTTTATCTCAAAAATTAAAAAGGGGATGAAGCACTGGGGCTGTAGTTCAATGCCAAAGCTTCAGGTTCAATCCCCAGTCCTGAAAACAAAAGAAATCTAGGACTAGAGTTTCTTTTCTTTTTTTTTTTTAATTGACAAATAAAAAGCTTGACCCACATGAACAACTCATTCTGTCAGCACCTGAGTCAGAGGAGACTGGAAAGCCCAAGGCTCATCACTGAAAGGTCCAAATCTAAGGAGTGGATGAGTGAACAGAGGCACGTGAAGAAAATGTTGGTAATACACAGGGCTGGCACATGCCTGTAACCACAGAACTCAGGGAGGCTGAGATGGGAAGACCACATGTTCAGGCCCAACCTGGGCAACTTGGCTGCTCAGTGAGACCTTTCCTCAAAACAAAACATAAAAAGTCCAGGGATGCAGCTCAGTGCAAATGTCCGGGTATCAATTCATTACCACAAAAAAATAAGTGTCATGCACAGCAAAGGGAACCAGCAAAAGGGTGAAGAGCTCACTTACAAAATGGGGAAAAAAACATGCCTGCTATTCCTCAAAGCCTCATATCTAGAATATGTAAAGAACTTAAAAAAAGACGCCCCCTCAAATTTTAAGATCCAGTCAAAAGTGAGCATGATGTTTAAAGATACTTCTTAGATGAAGAAATACAGCCAGCATGTGCATAAAAATGCTCAATATTGTCGGTCACTGGAGAAATGCAAATGTAAGCAGCACTGCCATCCAATGTCACTCCAGGAAGAGTGGCTGCATCAGGAAATGGACCAATCACAAATGCTATGGGGAAAAAACTGTTGGTGGGAGTGTGAACTCATCCAACCACTATGGAAATCAATACGGAGATTTCTCAAAAAAGTAAAAATAGAAATTCCCTTCAGCCCAGGCATTCCCTTCTTGTTATCTTCCCAAAGGAATGAAAGACATCGTGTTACCACAATGCACGCACACCCCCGACCTTGCTACAGCACAATGTCCAACAGTTAAATCACAGAAGTAGCCTATATGCCCATCAACAGATGAACGGATATGCCCAGGATGGTGGTGTACACCTGCAATCCCAGCACTCAGGAGGCAGAGGCAGGAGGATCATTGTAAGTTCATGGCCAGTGTGGACTACAAAGTGAGCTCAAGGCCAACCTGCACTGTATAGGGAGACCCTGTCTCAAAATGAAACATAACAAAACTGATGAGTGAATACAGAAAATGTGGAATTTACACACAAGGGAGTACTACTCTGCCATAAAGGAAGATAAACTGGAGCAATCTGTAGGAAAACAGGTGCACCTCGAGATCACACTGTTATTGGAAATTACCCAGACCCACAACCTTAAATATTGCATGGTTTCTCTTTGACAAAAAATTTTATATAATGAAGTAAAAAAATGAAAGACACGTAATAGAAAACAAAGAGAGAGAGAAAAATTATTGTAAACCAGTGTGGACAATATACCTAAAAGTGTACCATGACTTCGTACTAATTGTCCCATATGCTTTATATGGTCCTTGGCCTATGTATCTAGCTTTTAATCAGTATATCTGATAATTAATTGTGTAAGTCTTATAAGACAAATAAATGAATCAGATGCTAGAAAAATAAAGAGGTTAGAGAAGGAGCTGAGCAAGCTGTGTTTGTGCATTGATCCCCTACGGTGCTAGAAATTGTGTTGCATGACAAACATGTCCTAATACAGTCAATAAAAGTAACAAAAAATTAGGATGCCAACACACATCCCAATTATAACTACTTTTTTAAAAACCACAACTTTTTAAAAAGTTAAAATGATTGCATCCAACCCAAGGATTTTCCCCCCGCAGCACTAGCGATCCAGTCCAGGGCCTTACACACCAAGTACACACTCTACCCCTAAGCTGCACCCCGAGCCCCAAGAGTGATATTTACAATAGGTCAGCTCTCCAGATTTTTAGGGACAAACTCATATTTCTTTCACTTGAGAAGAGAAAATCTAAATTTCCCTGTCACAGTTCTGCCCCTGAGGACCAAGGGAGGCCACTTCTCTCCAAAGCCGCACCCCTGTGTTGCTCCAGTTCTACTCAGAAACCTGGGAAGTGGCTCTGTGTTACAGTACTGAATCATGCCCCCTCGGCACACCCCGGGCACTTCAGCCTGACACCCAAGGCCCAGCACATCCTCCAGCCCCTTCTGCCCGCCCACGCCTGGGCCCTTCCTCCAGGGGCTTCCAGAAGGCCACACTTTCTTATCCCCTGCAGACTTCCCAATGCCTGGTTGTCACTCCCAAGATTCACTGGCGAGGCTCAGTTCCAGACCTGCACTGAGCTGCGCTGACCCCGGCAGGAGACTCAGCCATGAGCAAACCCTGGTTTCCTAGTAACCACAAAAAACAAAGTTAAAAGAAGCAAGTGAAAATATCATTTAAAATACACTGTGGCACACACCTGTAATCCCAGCACTCTGGGAGGCTGAAGCAGGAAGGTTTCATGTTCAAACCCTACCTGGCAATTTAGTAACACAGTGAGAGGGCTAGGAAGATAGTTCAACAGCACAAAGGCTTGCCTGGCAACCACAGGTCTTTAGTTCAATTCCCAGTACCAAAGCATAAAATAAAAAGTAGTGCAGACACAGTGTCTCCAAATAAAAAAAGTAAAAGGAGCTGAAGATGTCATTTATTGAAAAGGTCAATCCCCAGTACTGCAATTTAAAAAATTACACTTGACCCAGTATACCCAAAACATTATCATTTGAATAGAGATAATCTAAATGTTAAAATGGATTAATGACACAGCAGGCATGGTTGCCAATACCTCTAATCCCAGCACACAGGAAACAAAACCAGAGGTTCAGGAGATTGAAGCCAGCCTGGACTTCACTACAGAACTCCACTTCAAAAGGGAATTGGGGCTTTAATGTGCTATTTTACACTGTTTTCTTTTGTTGATTTTATATGAAGCTGGATGCATGCCTCAAGTTCATGTGCAAGTGCTCAGCAGCCCCTACAGCTGGCAGTGCCCTCCCAGAGCACGCAGCGCAGCACAGGAACCAGGTACTGCGGCCAACAGTCCTGAAGCCCAGCGTGGTCACGACCTTGCCCTGCAGCCCTGGCCCCTGGTGCCCTGACTTCCCACCTGATTCAGGCTCATTCCTATGGCAGCCAGACTGCTGCCTCCAAAAGCTGAATCAGACTGTGACTCTGCTCGCTGCCCTTTGGCGGGTCACCTGTGTTGGTAAAGGGCAGGAGCCTTGAGAGCTACCCACGAGGCATGCAATATGCCACACTGCATCCTCTGCTGCCAGCAGAGCCATCCTGTCCCCAGGTAGGCTCCCTCTTCTTGCTGCTCCTTTGTCTCCCAGCCCTGGCCAAATTCTTGTTCCTTCCAAGGTCTGTAACACACAGCCTTCGCACTGCTCCCATGGCACCTTCCCAGAGCAGGCTTCCCTGAGCAGCCAATCTCTCTCCCCCTCCCAGCACCACAAGCCTGTCCCAGGAGGACGCCCTGCCCTCCTTCTAGCACCTCCCTGATTTAGCAGGTATGACACTCCTCATCTGCATGACCCAGCAATCACCTAAGTGCCACGAGTGTGGAACTTGGTCCTTCCTTGTTCCTTCCTACATCCGCAGTACCCATGATACATGGCACAGGATAGACATTCAGTAAATTCAACCTGAAAGCCTTTGAATGAATGAACGAACAAATGAACGAATGAATGAAGGAATGAATGAACAAATCCCAGTCACTTTCTGCCATGAAGAGCTTACCATTTAGTGGGAAGAGACAAATAGACATAGGGTCTATCAAGAAGACAAACACTGGAGAAAAATAAAAATTGGGAAGGGAAACACAGAAGGAAAAGAGGCTGTCATTTTACCAGACAGCCACCAAAATAAACAATAACCATGAACCCAGCGACAGCCACTGCTGTGGTCCCAACTGTTCATAGGCCCATGCTGAACTCCTGACACAGAAACACAGAGTACCTGCCCCACCCCCACTGGTGCTGGCCCAGTCCTGGATCCCTCTGCCTCTGCCTACCCCCACCTCTGAGTTCCACCTGTATTAGAAAGGACACTACTGGAGAGCAGGGGTTCGTTTCTGCTCCTGCTCTGTCTCCAGCGGCTGAGCACCACAGTGTCCAGAAGACTGCAAGCACTGGGTAAGTAGCCAAGTCAACCAAGCAGCCAGCATTAGTCTGACACACCAAGAAGACAGAGTCCTGAGGAGTAAACACTGAGCACAGTTGCTGTGTCTCAGGCAGAAGCTCACCGCCTGTGCTAGGTGCTGGGCACACTCCCTGGGGGGAGAAACCACAATTTCCCAGCTGAGCTCACCAAGCTTTGGCAGTGTACACAAGCAGTGCAAGAGACGCCCTGGGCTCCTGTCCCTGATCCCGCCCCAGCAGCGGCCTGCTTGCTCTGCATTTCCTAGCTCACATGTGCCAAGCTTTCCTTCTTTCTGACATTTGCATGGAACTGCAGGGAGGTCACAGCCTTCTCAGGATCTGTGGACCAGAATGTCACCCATGCACACTGAGATACACACAGAAACCACTGCTTTGTGCAGTCACAGGAAGCAATAAAACTCAGTGATTGTGGCAGCAGTAGCATTTGCTCACCTGTGCTGAGTGCTCGCTGTGATCACAGGGCCTCTGCCAATCACCTGCTTAGCATCTCTGTTCTCCAAGGTGACCTAGGAGCTTGGTGCCTTGGAGGCTGAGAATTCTAGCTGTTCCCAAGCTGTGCAGAAAGAGGGGCACCCTAGGTCTCTAGCTCACGCCAGGGAGCACCTTTTACTTGGTCTGAATTCTATCATCTGACTTCCAAGAACAGGCCCAGAAGTCAGATGGGCTTGGTCCAAGTCCCATTAGCTCTGCTGCTGGTGACCTATGTGACCAGGGTACAATTTTTAACCTTGTAAGCCATATATTCATCAGCTGAATAAAGATAATAATAATAATCCTATCTTACATGAGATTTGCTCAGAATTTAAATGAGACAGGATATCTGCCACATTTATAACCAAGCCTGGGCCACCGCATGCCGTCCACTTTCATCACACGTTTTATTCTAAGTGCAAGTGGAGTCGATATGAAGGAGGTGCCTGGCACGATAAATAGTTTTCAAGTTATTAGCACACCACTACCATTATTATTGTTATTAATTCTGATTATTGCTTTCATTGGTTCTTCATATGACTTAATGACAGAAAAAGCGAAGAAGCCAAGGAGGCTCTCACTGGGCAGTTCATTCCTTAGCACTCTATGCAACCCGGAAAATTCTAAGATTTTCCGGGGGAAGATGTAAGTGCGCCACGCCCGGTGGTGCAGGCCTGCAATGCCAGCACTCCTTCTGCGGGAGGCTGAGCAGGAAGACTGAAAGCTTGAGCCCAGTCTAGCAACTGCAGAAGATGCAAAATCAAATTTTAAAAGGGTTTCAATGGGGTTTGGTGCAAAAGGGCTCTACGTTCAATCCCTAGGACCACTCCAAAAAGGAGGGACAAAAAGGTCAACAGGAGCCATTGCAGGCTAATCTTCTGCAGCTTGAGGTCCCCCTGGAGAAAACGAGTATATGGGGGGGGGTCCTGGCTGGCCCCTCAGTGAGGTCAGAAACTGGCACTGGGGAAAAGGGACAGCGGGCTCCAAGAAAGTCTACAGCCAACCAGAAAAGGCAAGTAAATAAATAGCCAGACCATCAGAAAAGCCACTAGCATGAACAGCTGAGTGAATCACGGACACTAGCAGCCATGGGCCGGCTCTCCCAGGAGCACAAGCTGTCATCCTTCGGCAAAGTCCTGGCGACCTCAGGCCCAGCTTGGCCGACCCACAGCAGAGCAAACCCAGAGCCTCACACACACAGAAGAGGAAGGGCGTCTGCAGCTGGGCTGCGGGCACAGTGTCCACCTCAGGTGGGCCAAGGACCCCAGACAAGATACCTACAGGCTCCAGAGCCCAGCTGCTCTGCTTGCCTGCCATGCAGGGAAAAGAAAAATCTCCCCAAATCAAGGATTAATTCAATGTGGATCATGGAAATTCACCAGATTTTTAGACTATCTTGGAAACCAAAGGAGCTTGATACTACACAACCGAGACAAATTAGCAGTCCCTCCTTCCAGCACTATGGCGCTGGAGCCCTGAACAGAACAGGGAAGAGGGCAATGTACAAGGGAGAAAAAGGAAAATGGGTCATGAAAAAGAAAAAAAAAGAATTGGTGTCTGCTTTTCAAAAGAAAGCCTGCATATGCAAAATCTTACACATCAGGCAGGTAAAGCAGCAAGAAAAGGCAACTACCCTTCATCAGGCAAAACAGCAACCCCAAGGAACACTGCAGCAAGCCGCTTCCAGGCAGTCCGTGAGGCCAGCATCCCAGCCACAAGGGAGCCACCAGCCTTTCCATCCCCATACGCAGCAGCAGAGTGTGCCCAGCCCTGGTGCCAAGGCCTCCGACCATGAGGCATGCCCTTACCTCCAAGATATAACTCATTTCAAAGCCTGGAGACCAGGCCTTGGAAGAGGTTCTGTCTGTCCTTTTACTCTCCTAAAAGGTTCTCTGCTAGAGTAAATCTTCCAGGAAGTTCCACTGCAGGTTCCAGGGATCGATACAACCCCCATCTGTGGGGAGAGCTTTAGAAAGACTAGCTATGACCACAGGATGGTGGCAAGTGAACAAGCCTCAACTTGTCTCTGCCCATATGCAAAACAGGACTGCAACATCCTATAACTCATAGTTCAGCAGATACAGCCCCTGCGACCTTGGCTGGCCCCCAGTCACACACCCCACACACAGTTTCTCCACTTTTCCCACAGCCTGCACTCAGTGCCACTAATGGGTGCTGCCAGCCTCACTCTGGAAAACACAAGCCCAGAAAAGACAAAACCTGGCTCTCTTGTCCTGAACACCCTCCCAAGTGATTTTTCTTCTCTAATTTTCTAGACCGGCCTGCAGTCAGGAGTTGGAGAGAAGAAAAGAATACCCCACTTCTGCAGGCCATCCGGGAAAGTCACCATGTGTCCACACACATGGCACATGCAGCCTCGTGGCTGCGCTTCCTGGAAGTCTCCTAGCAGACCACAAACCCTGGCACCAACAAGAGTGCCACGAGCCAAGCGAAGGCAAAGCTAATTACATCAACAACCCCTCCAGAAAGAATTACCATGCCTGGGGGTGCGGGGGCACCCAGCAAATGCAGAGACACGATGCAAAACCAGAGAAAGTTTCAAAACACAGCGCTATTGAGTTTTGGGAAATCACCTGGGGTGGGGGGGTTCAAAGGATGGATCGCGCATCACAAGGTTCACAGACCTCTAGTTTCGTAAATGGGGCCTCCAAACCGCATCTGCGGCTCCAAATCCATGGCTGTCCGAGAGGGGTCTATTTTCAGAGATCAGTAACAAGGGTGAGATCAAGTGTACACATCGCAAAAGATCTCGTGGCACCTCTCCCCTCCCCCTCGCGAACGCCCAATTCTCTGCCAGTCTCGAGGGTGGGGAGGAGGAAGGTGCACGGTTAACACACACGCTCCGGAACCCGCGGGTCCCTTTTCAGCTACTCCTCTGGCATCCCTACCCGCAAAGCTAAGGTTCCAAGTTTCCAGGACCGGAGAGGACAAAATTGCAACTTACTGACGGGTGGATCCAGCCCAGACTCGCAGGTCGCCGGAGCTGCCGACATCCTCTCCGCGTGGAGATACCCTCGCGGGGCCGGCGGGTACGGCGCGCCCCTGCCCAGGGCTCCTCGCCGCGCCCCTCTGCCCGCCGCCCGCCCAGCCCGCGGGCCCATGTGCTCGGCGGCTGCATGCGCTCTGCCCAGCTAGCGAGCGGGGCTGGCGGGTGGCCCGTGACGTCACGCGGCTCGCTCTCGGGCCGGGCGGGGGAAGGGAGCGGAGCGCGCCGCGTTTGTCCCGGGCCCCGCGTGCCCAGTGCTCTGACCCGGCGCACGCGCCCCTGCTCACGCCCCGGGGCCACCAAGTTGGGCAGGCAGCGCCGGAGCCGGTCGGGCCTGGGCTACCGCCGCTGCCCAGAGCCCAGAGGGCTCGCTCCGCACCGAGCTGGGCCTGGAGGGGGATGGAAGAGGGTCCTAGGCTATGAGACTTGCGGTGCTTTCCCCGTCCCGCAACCCCAAGGGGCCAAGGAGACAAGAATCACCCTACTTTCCAGATGTGGAAGGTGGGTGCGGTGCATGGGAAGGACAAGCGAGGTCTGGAGAGGTGCACGACCCCTGCCCTGGCTGCATCCTGTGGAACAGCCTTGGGTACCACTTAGCATCCCTTGCAGTCCCCCTTGTGTCCCGCTGTCACTTGGGCCGGGTGCAGACCGGCGCCGAGGGCATAGCCCATGTGCGCCCCTTGATTCCCGTGCATGACACCCTGGCGAGGACTTCCTGAGCCCCTCCTAGGCCGCCCCCGCCTCCTGTGTGGGCTTCCATCACCCGTCAGAACTCCCACCCACCTGTCATCCTGCGGCGCTGGACTGGGACCCAAGGCCCAGGGAAAGGGGCAGGATGAGTGTGACGCCAAGATCGCTGTGGGACAAGGGTCCCAGCGCTTCTCCTATTGGACCAGCGGCCCGCTGATTCTGACCCACCCTTGTGTCTCGCCTCCTGCCTCTCTACCTCATGTCCATTTTCCCGGCTTCCCTTGTCTTTTTCAAAAGCTCCTGAAGATGAACAATGGTCCTTGGCCAAGGCCCCTGTACCTCCAGTGGGCATGCATGCTCTTCCCTCCTGGAGCCCCTGCAAAAGGCAGACAGGTTTCAACAATGGAGGGAAGAAGGTGACCAAAATCCCCTGTCCGCGGAGGACTGGGCAGGGCTGTAGAGCTGAGGTCCTCAGGAGACCGCGGGAAGCGTCCTCCTGCAGCAGGTTGGTCTCCTAGGGTGGGTTGTTAATCCCTATCTCTGTACCCAAGTTCCCAAGTGCCCAAGATGAAGGGGCTTTCAGCTTTGACCTTGACTCTGTTTGCCTTTCCTGGATTTCTAACTTTGCAATACAAACCTTCAGTTCTTACTGTTTTTCTTTTTAAAACTTTTTTAGAATTAAACAAAACTCTGTAAAAGTTTACAGAATGAACTATTTAATATGCTCACAATCTGTAAGTATATCTGCTTCCATTTTTTAAAGTCACTGCTAAAAATAAATAAATAATAAAAGGTAAATAAATAAAAATAAAGTCACTTTTCTGCCTGGGGTGGTGGCATAGCCCATAATGCCAGCACTCTGGGGGGCTGAAGCAGGAAGGTTGCAAGTTTCAGCCCAGCACCAGGAGCAATTTAGCAACTTAGTAAGCAAGAAAGACCTGACTCTAAAAAAATAAAATAAAATAAAAAGTGTTAAAGGATGTAGCTCCTGGATTCTAGGTCCTGGATTTAGTCCTCAGGACCACCAAAAACAGAAAGTCACTTCTTACAAAAGTGATACTTAAATGTGTTGTAAAAAATAATTAAAATGATATAGAAAATATAAATTATATCAAAAGTAATGTCAACTTCTAGACATCACTGTAGGCATTTTATAAATACTGATAGAAAAAATATTCATAGGGATACATGAGTAGATACATGTTTAACCACTGATTGATAAACAAAAATCATTTTAAAATGTCGGTATCTCATAATTGCTAGTTTTGAGCTTAGTGTTTTGTGTGTGTGTCTGTGTGTGCAGTGGAATGAACCCACAGCCTGCTCTGTTGACCTTTTAACTGTCTTATTTTTATTTACTTATTTTTGAGACAGCATCTTACTATGTAGTTCAAGCTGACCTTGAATTCACTATGTAGCCAAGATTGGTCTCAAACTCACAGTGACCCTCCTACCTCAGCTTCTTGATGCTGGAATTACAGGCCTGCATACTATGCCCAACTCTTAATTACCTCTTAATAGAAGAAAAGGAATTATTAAATGTTAAATATCTCCACCACAGCAGAGATACTGTTTCCTAAGTAATCCTACAAAGGTTCAGAACAGTGATTTTGAAAAATATAGCTCATAAGCAACACTTTATTATGCCGGTAGAACATTTCTCCCATTTTCCTTTACTTCATCCTTGGTCATCACGTGTGTTGTTCTCTTCAAATTGCCACTCTCCCTGCCATAAACGTGATTCCCGAGGCTGTTCATTATTAGATCTACCATTAAAAACCATCAAATAATGTCTCAGGACATACTAAGGTCCTTCCTTTCCGTACTCTCCATTTGCTGCTTTACCAGATGCGATCAGGCATGAGCCAGGTGACGGCATTCTACTGAGGACCTCGTGCACATGGACAGTCAGAGCTCAGACTTCCATTCCAGTGGAAGAGGTGGAAAGATGAGTGGAAGTGCTCCTGAGACCTCAAGTCCAAGTGAAGAGCTATGGAGACCAGAGTCTCTTGGCGGCTGATTCTGGACAGCCTGACCCATCAGAGGAAGGCAGCGTGGAAACAGTGTTGAGGAAGTGGCAGAGCAAGGGTCAAGGCCTGCGGTCATTAGCCTTTGAACAAAGTGCCTGTGGGTCAGATGGCCCACAGTACAGCACTATTTCTAGTGGGTGTGCAAGTTCGAGTCTCCAGCTCTGTCCACATACGCAGAAGCCATGAAGGAGGGGGTCAGTGGTCACCTGGACCTGGCAAGAGCAGAGCAAGAGGCCTGGAGTGCTGGGGTGGTAGAAGCACACAGAGAGACACTTACTTGGCCAAGGTTGGAAGAGCTCCCTTGAAAGGACGAGGCCTGGGCTGAGCTGAAAGCCAGTTTGCCAGGTTGACAGGGAGGAGGATGCCACTGCAAGCGGGAGTCTGCAGGCACATACACAGCACAACAGTGAGATTCTGAGGAAGCATGAAAGCACCTGGGGAGAACTGAAGAGAGATGAGGCAGGACAGAGGAACACCAGTTGCTGAGAGTCCTTGACCTCTGTGCTAAGTAATTGCACCTCTGTCTTGAAAGGAGGCAGCCACCCCATAGCTGGAGGTGCGGTTCAAACTCAGCTGCCTTCCAGAGTTCAATAGAGACTGCATTTTACTGGGACATGACAGAAAGCCAGTGATCCATTTAAGAGGTGGCAGCAGAGGCCCTGGAGAGAAACAAGAAACTGGACCAAGGAGGTTGCCTTGGGGAGGCAGACACACGGAATGCTGGGTGCAAACTACATTCAGGGCTGTGAATTCCCCAGGTAAACCGGCCTGGGGTGAAGGAGGGAGGGACCAAGGGCTAGTGTGGGATTTTTCTTTCAGCACTCAGCATTTGGTGGCACAGGCAATGTGGATGGGAAATTAGAGGAGAGGATGCAGCTAGTGAAGAAAGTAAGGTGTTCTCAGTTGCTGAATAGGAGAGGTTAAGTTGCTGAATAGGAGAGCCCAAGGGCAGGGCTCTGTTGGATGCTTCCTTCATGGGAAGAATCACAGCAGACCTAACTGTCATGGCTGTAGGGAACAGCAGCTGGTGCACTGGGTGGTGGTGGGCACATCTAGTTGGTGTAATCTTTAAGAGGAGATACTGGAAAGCAAACTAGGAATGAACATGGATGAGTTGAAAAGAGGCAGATTCGCGGCCATCCCAGGTATTCTTGAGAAACCTGAGCAGTCGGATCCTGTACTGTTTTCCTCACCTAACATGCCACAACAGCAGGCATGACAAGCCTCACCTGGACTCCCAGAACTCTAGGGTGCTAAGGCAGGAGGATCACAGGGTCCAGCCCACCATGGCAATTTAGGAATGTAATGAGGTTAAGTAGAATAAATGCTTCCCTGGAAAGTACAAAGGCCTGAGCTCAATCACCAGTTCCAAAAAAAAAAGGTAAGAAGGGAGCAGGGGGCTGGGGATGTAGCTCAGGACACAGGACCTGGGTTCATTCTCCAGGAGTAAGAAAAAGAATGAATGAATCAATGTCACCATGGCAGACCTCACCTCATCTCAATGTTTGCCCTAGGCCTGAGTCCAGTAGACACACGCAGACCTCTCCTTGCACACACAGTCACTACTCTAGTACAGGTCGTCATCTCTTCCTCCTGGAAGATTCTGCATCCATCTGGGTCTTCCCTCTGAATCCAGCTCTGCTCCCCAAGATTGGCCCCCAAGCCTGTCTCTAGGTTTATCCTAGGAGGAAGTGGGTTGCCCTCCTTCCCTGCTAAGCTCACCACACTTGACAGCTAATGATGTCCCAAGCCCTCTATCCTGCTGAAGCATCCTTCATTAAGGCTCAGATGCACTGTCTGGTCCTTTCTCCAAGCTGTCTTCTCTCCTCCAGGACTGTGGGCACTCTCACCTGGCAGCCTCCCAGGCACTCCTTGGTCAGCACTGGCTTTCTTTTCGGATTCAAAACTGCCCACGGCATGGGCTCTGTTACTGTCAACCATGGGTCCCACAGGCCACCCAAGGACCCAGGACATCTCTGATTTGCACAAAGGTCAATCAGTCAGCCAGTGGCCGAATCAGGACCTGATTCTTGCACAGCTGCCCTGGCAAGACAACAGGCTCTTCAGGAATGCGAGCTTCCTGAAACTGCTAGTCACCCCTTGCTCCCTCCCTACACAGGTGCCAGGAATAGGATGGGTTTGATGTCCAATAGATGTTAGTTTGAATCCAGTTATCACTACTGGACCATGAATAACTTCATCAAAGTCTCAAGAGTGTTTTTCCATTTATTTAACAGTGATAAAACATAAAATACATAATTTTTAACTATTTTAAATGTCATTTAGGTTCAGTGACATCACATAAACTCACATTGTGAAATCCTTACTACTATCCATCTCCAAAACTTTTCATCTATAAAACTGAAGCTGCAACCATTGGCCAACAGCTTCCTGTTCTGCCATGGCCCCAGCTCCTGGCAAGTACTGTTCTACATTGTGTCTCTCTGACCTGACTGCTCTAAACAATGTCATGCAGGGGACAGGGAGATGGCTCAGTGGAATAAGTGCTTCCCTGGCAAGCGCAAGGGCCTGAGTTTAATCCCCAGTTCTGCCAAAAATAAATAAATTAATAAATAAATAAATAGGACGTCATGTAAGTGGAATCATGCAGTGTGTGTCTTCATCATGACTTAGCTTAACATCCACAGCGTTCGTCCAAGGACAAACTGTGTCATCCTTTCCTTCCTTTTGCAAGCTGGAGTAGTATTCCCTTGTGCACACATGCCAGTTTTCACTTCTGCATTTGTCCATCCCTGGACCCTCAGTTGGCTTCTACCACCTGGCCGTCATCCACAGCACTGCTCTGAATATGAGCACACCAGTATCCCTTCAACAAACTGCTTCCAACACTTTGGAGATTTACCCAGGAGTGGAACTGCTGAACTCTGCATCATTTTGATTTTTAGTTTTTGTTGATTTTTTTTTTTTTTTTTTGAACCAGAGATTGAACTCAGGCCCTTGCACTTGCCAGGCAAGTGCTTATTCTACTGAGCCATCTCCCTCGCCCATTTTTGTCAATTTGTGGTACTAGACATGGAACCCAGGGCCTTCTACATGCTAGGCCAGCACTCTCCACCGGTGTATTCTGCAATGCTTTTTAATTTTGAGACAGGTCTTTCTAAGTCACCCATGCTGGCCTCAGACTCCCACTCCTCCCACCTCAGCCTCCATGGCCCTGGGATTCTTGTGGGCACCACTATGCCTGACTTCAAATATGTATACTGGGGTTTTTTTTGTGTGTTTGTGTGTTTTGTTTCATTTTGTTTGCACAATCAGAGATTGAACTCAGGTCCTTGCAATTGCCAGGGAAGCACTTACTCCACTGAGCCATCTTCCCAGCCCCAAATATATATATTTGGTTGTTGCAGGTCTCACTTTGAAGCTCAGACTCATGGTGATCCTCCTGCTTTCAGCCTCCCCAGCACTGGGATTATAGGCATGCACCACTACTTCCAGATTCTGGCTGACTCAGCCCACCCTGAGTCCCTGTGCTTGCCTAAGCTTACCTAGCAGGTGCTTTAGTCCTTTGAGCTAGCTCACTGGGCTTCAATTTTTAATTTTTAAAGGAGCATCATACTGGTTGACTTTTAAATAAAAATTTTATTTTGGAATAATTTTAGATTCAGAAAGGTTGTAAATACAACAAAGGATTAAGATGTACCTGTCAAAGTCCTGCTTCTAAGATCTAATGTTTCTCTGGTACTTTTACTAATATCGGGCATTCCCCTCACATGCCTGTAGTCAGTGTTCTGGGGGCTTTGGTAGGAGGACCCTGAGCTTGCAGCTAACCAGAGCTACGTGGCGAGACACAAAGTAAGAAAGTGAAACAGAAAACAACCCCCAAACCTGGTACATTGCTAAACCCCAGATTTCCTTTAGATTATTAATATTATCTTTCTGTTCTGAGATCTGATTTATAATGCAACATGTAGTCATTGTGTTCTTTGGTCTTTAGCCTGCCACCATTTCTCAGAGTTTGCTTATTTGGGGTAACTTTGACAGTGCTGAGGAATAATGGTAAGGCAGTTTGTTAAATGCCCATCAATTTGGGCTGGTCTGGTGGCCTTCTGGTGACTAATGAAATCTCAGATATTTTCTCAGTAGAGTGTGGACCACTGAATCTCCTTCACACTGGTCAATGAAACGAGACTTCTTCTTTTAAGACTACCCTCGTCTTTTGATTAGCTGAGATATAGAAAGGAAGACAGATACACTGATAGACAGATTTTTTTTTTTTTTTTTTTTTTTTTTTTTGTGGAATCCAGGATTGAACTCAGGCCCTTGCACTTGCCAGGGAAGCACTTATTCTACTGAGCCATCTCCCTGGCCCCTCAGATTTTTTTTTTTTTTTTTTACACAAAGTTTTGCTATGTAGTTCATGCTGGCCTTGAACTCAGCACAAGCTGGCCTCACTCTTACAGCAATCTCTTGCCTCAGGCTCCCAAGTGCTGGGATTGCAGGTGTGCACCCCAACACCTGGCTAGCTGGTATATTAAGTCCAGCCACTTAAAGAGAATCTTTATCAAATTTTTGATCAAAACTAACAATTTAGTTGCACTTAGATGCAGTAATAAGAGACCCTTCCTTTTGCACTCAGGACTCATATATGTCAAACAAAACCCTCAGACCCTGGGCCTCTTGATATCTTCATGTCTAGAGCATTTCTCCGGAATATTAATATTTTTGTTAAATGTGATTTTGAATGCTTGCTTAGCTGTTCTGGATAGAGACCAACCTGTGGTTCGGAGCCTTTCCTCTGCAGGTTGTTCCACTGGGTCGTTCTTCACCACTCAGGAAATTAAGACACAGAACTGGAGTTTTGGAGGGAGTCTCTACTTACTTGCTTGATTCCATGTCTGGAAATAGGTAGAGTTGCTGAGGACTCTTCCTCTTCCTTTGTATCCTTTAGGAGATATTCCCCCACTTCCAACCCCCTGGCCCCAGCCCCCACTAACTCTTCTTCAGTTCTTTGCTTGTGGGAGCTTGGCTGCTTTAGATGCCACATGTAGGTAAGGTCACGCAGCATTCCTCTCTCCAGGCATGGTTCATGCCACACAGCATGGTGTTCTCCAGATGCACGCATGTTCTTGAAAATGACAAGATCTCCCTCATTTTTAAGCTGAATAATATTTGTATGTGTGAACTGTGCTTCTTATCCATTCGTCCACCCATAGACACGTGGGTTGATGTTTCACTGCTGTGAAAGTGTTGGACTCATTGGGAGTCCAGATGCCTCCTCAACATATGAATTTTATTTCCCTTTCCTATCCAGAAGCAGGATTGCTGGATCCTATGACAGTTCTATTTTTAATTTATTGAGGAACCTCTCTATTGTTTTCCATCAAAGCCATACTAATTTACATTCCCAACGGTGGAGGAAGGCTCCTTTTTTCCATATTTTTCCACTTTTTATCTATAATAATCATCCTAAGGTATACGATAATGTTTAATCATGCTTTCATCTGCATTTCCCCGACAATCAGTGATGTTGGGCACCTTTTCATACACCTGGTAACCGTCACCTGTCCTCTTCATGGAACGGTGTGGTTGGCATGCTCATTTTAATTGGGTTGTTTCTTGCTGTAAGTTGTTTGCCTTCCTCATCTGTTTTGAACACTAATTCCTTGCTAGATGTACGGCCTATGTTAATATTTTCATTCTGTAGATCATCTCTTCACTTGATGATTTAGCAGTATGGAAGCCAATTAGCTTGATGCAATCCCATTTGCCTAGTTTGTTTTTGTTGCCTGTCCTTTTGGGATAGTGTCTGTGGAGCACTGATGGCTGGTGATCAATGTGCAACACCCAGCTGAACTGAACCTGTGTGGTACTGGGTGTGGGAGGCCCACCTGAGGGTTACTGCCAGCAGCTCAAGAGGCAGAAGTGGAGGAGAAGAAGCTGGGCTGTTGGGAGCTGGTGGAAGATATTGGGAAGCTATTAGGAAGCAGATGCTGTAAGGAGCTATGGGGGTTGTGAGTCCTCTCAGAGAAGCTCTCCATGCTGCTTTCCAGATGCACTCAATGATCATATCATCAGAGAGCTCAGACCTTGCTGTAACTGACAATGGCTACAGTACGCTTGGGGGAGGTCTAGTCCTCACACTGAGCATGGCTTCCTGGTTCCAGAGAAGATGGTGCGCTGCTCAGTCTCCTGCAGAAGCTTGTCACATTGGCTTCTCTGATGCGGACTCAGCTGTTCTCATCCCTGGAGGAGCTTGGGGCCTCACTGTTGCTGAGGATGGCTGCGTGACTTTTGGGGGAGCTCCGTCCTTACTTTGAGCATAGCTTCCTGGCTCTAGCTCAGACTCCTCAGCCTGCCAGCCCGGACGTTTCATGCAGCTGATGCAGATTGTCTAGCTTCCATCACTGAGCTCTGGGCCTTCCCAGCATAGACCTGTGAAGCAGGCCTGCACGAGGCATTGTCATGGGTTCAAGGGCTCCAGCTAGACTCATGGGGGTACTGCGATGGGCTCTAAGTCTTCAGCTGTATTCATGCAGGACATCACCATAGGATCTAGGCCCTCAGCTTGATTCTTTAGCTTTTAGTGTCTGGACAGATTTCTTGAACTCTCTTTGTATATGCTTCTATTATAAATAATTATAACTGTTATTATATTATAGTGACTATTGACTAATCTTATAAAATATGTGTTCTGTATTATATTGTTTCCCTTAAAAAAGCCAAAACAACAACAATAGCCAAAAGCTGTTGTCAAATCAAACAAAATTAATTTTGCTTTGTTCTTGAGGTACTCAACATTCAATCCAGGGCATCAAGTTTGCTAGGCAAGGGCTCTACCACTGACATATCCCTAGCCTGAAAAATGAGACTGAATGAATTTCTGCCTGTTCCTCACTTGCTGTTCCTGAAGTTTTTACCTGTGCTCTGTGTCTTTCCCTACATTCCCATCAAGGGACACTTTTCATGATGAGGAAGGGAAAAGAAGGACAGTGGCACTCAGTTTTGTTTTATTGTACATTGTCTTAGTAACAAGAACCAATACTCACACATTTGTTTATTGGTGTATTAAACTCAGCTGTTCTCACCGCCAGAGGAGCTTGGGACCTCACTGTCACTGAGAGTGGCTGCAGTTCACTTCAGGGGAGCTGTAATTGCCCAAAGTGGATACATTTTATTTAGGCCTATTAGCTACTTTTCTGTTGAGGTGTTCTTTTGTTTTTTAATATTTGCTCCTGAAGTAGATTTTTTAAATCTATTTTTATTATAGAAGCAATGTATGTTTACTATTCTAAAACTTTGACACACATACCATATACTAGAAATAGTCATTGTTTGCTATGAGATGCACACTTTTTTAGATACTTACATGTACACATGGAGGTGGGGAGGAAAGAAAGAGAATGACATTTTCCTTTAGGAAAATCTATCTATCTGTCTGTCTATCTGTCTGTCTATCTATCTATCTATCTATCTATCTATCTATCTATCCATCTATCTATCTATCATCTATTTATCTAATTTATATTCTGCGTTAGGGACTGGGGATTTAGCTCAGCAGTAGAACACTTGCCTAGCAAGCTGGAACCTCTAGGTTTAGTCCTTAGCACCAAAACCAAATCCACAATAAACAAATAAAGCTCAACTATATTCTGCTTTTGTCGCTTAATAATACATCACAATTATCTTTCCATATTGGTGCACATAGTTTGCAGCATCAGTTTTTAATAGACCTACAGCATTTCACTGTATGTTTGTGTCATATCTTCCTTCAGCACTACCTTATTGGTAGAGATTCAGCTTGTTTGCAAATGTTCCTTATTAAACACAGAACTGCTACAGGCATCTTTGTGACTAAGTCTTTGCACATGTCCTCAGTGATTCCTTTGGATAAATTCTCAGAAGTGATTTCTGGATTAGAAACATTTCCTCTGCCATACAATTTGTAGGTAAATTACAAATATTTCTCCTTGATGTCTTGTTTGCCTTTTTCTTCTGTTTGTGATGGATGGTTTTATAAATATACTTTACTTTCAATGAGCTCATATCTACCAGTACTTTAATGTGCAGTTCAATCCTAGTGTTTTTCTATTCAGAAAGCCATTCATCATCTTGTGATCATTTTAATCCCCCAATATCTTCCACACAGTTCTCTTAACTGAGCCCATACGATGCCTTTTCCCTTGCTGGTGACCCACTAAAAAATGGGGTGACTGGCTCGTTCCTAACCAATAGCATGTAAGAAGAAGACTACTGGAATGCTGCTCTAAAAAGATAAACAATTCTGAGCTCAGAACAAAAGGAGAGATCATTTCTCCTCCTAGCACAGAGCAAGCAATCGTTAAAACTTGACTGTTTACCGACTGAGTGCAAATCTGAGGTAGACTCTGAATCCTAGTAAGCACTTAGGGACTCCTCAAGACCTTCTATTTTTCCTGCAGTACCTAGCTGTAGAATAAGCTTCCCACTCAGTGAAAGCAATCAGGCTTCTGGATCCAGCTGTCCCAATGCAGAGCTGTGGGCTTTAGTAAAATAGCTTTCTTTCTCTGCACCTCTGGCATTCTGTCTCCTCATTTGCATAACAACAGGATAGTCAAGAGATGATGGTTTCTAGTCCTCACAAGCTGTAGCTTTGGGATCTTAAAGAGTTTTGGCATCTTCACCTGACAAAGAAAAGGCATTGTACAGGGTTTCACTGCCAGAGGAGAGAAGCACTAATCAAGAGATCTGCCTGCTCAGAACCTGCCCTGCATACACACCTCCCATGACTAGCCTGGCAAAGCTGAAAGAGACCCTGGAACCTTCCCAGGCCTCTGTCTGCAGCTGGACTCTGGGTTTGGAGTAAAATTGACCTGTGCAAGGCCAAATGGCCAGTTACAATCTCAGCCAGGACTAGAGCTGTGCTTTTACTACCCAGCACCACTTTGCTTTTCATGGCCCCAGGGGATTTCCTCATTCTTCCGGATGACCTCCTGTCCCCTACCTTCCAGTGGTGTCACTGTTTGGGGAGAAATTAAGGGTATTCCGGTGTGCATTGTTAAGGAGAAGTGAAGGGACTGCTGTGAATCTCAGGACTTACTTGAGATTAAATATTGACCAGGCCCTCCGGGCACTCACTGCCTGTCCGGCTCTCTGTCTTCCTGGGTGCTGTCCAGCCCTATTACTGGGGCATGCCATTCCTGTCTTTCATTGTTTCAGTGTCCTTTATCCACCCCTGTATTGAGACTCAGACTTAGGCCCTGAAGGCCTTGTAGAAGTAAAATATTTTCCATGGTGTTGTAGGTCTTTATATTTGGTTCTTAGGCCCACTCATGTTACCTGGCTTCTCTGTGTCTTTCCACATTTGCTGACCACAAGAAACTAAGGCTATGTGGACAAGATGGTGAATTTGGCACCAAAGTAACCTGCCCCTGTGTCTCCCCAGGCATGTGGTCCTAAAGAAGTTATCGACCATGCAGATTCTTGATTTATTTATGTTTATATATTCTCTAAAGTGGGAATAAAGACATTTGTTTTATGGGTTTATACAGAGGATTGAAAAAGGCTTTGAGGATGTGGGTTTGTGTGTTGACTGGGTGCACAGCAAGGTCCTCATCAGTGCTTACTAAGAAGCATCAGCACTTAACCCTTCAACTCAGACCAATCTGTGTATTTCTTGGGAACCAAAAGAGGTAATGATGAAGATCCTCTCCTCCAAGCCTTCTACCCACTTCAGCCTGCACAGGTGGGAAAGTGCTGGGCTTCTAGCAGGAGGATGAGCCACATTCCTGATGGCCCTGGACCCCTCTCAAGTGCTGTGTGAGGAGACCCAAGGCCCGTCTGTGGCCATAAGGCCTGCATGTGTCTGACCTCCAAAGCTGCATAGGCTGGCCCTGGGTAGTAGCTGGATGGGAGAAACTCGGAAGTGCTGAAGGATCTGCGGCTGCTCCTGCAGGCAGCTAGACATGGGCTTCTGTGCCCGCCCAGTCACCAGGGCCAAGCCCTCTACAGCTCAGGCTTTCTGTGCCTTCACTCCTCTGCTTTCCCCTTCTACTTCCTTTTGCTCACTTAAAGCTGTCCAGTCACCTCTGCATTGATCAGACTGGACTCTGTCTCCAGCACTGAGAATGGAATCCAGGGCCTCGACAGCCCCATCCCTTTTGTAATATTATTTTCTGCTTTCTCCCAGGCTGGCCTCAAACTTGTGATTGTCTTGCCTGTGCCTCTCAGAGTGCTGGGATCATAGGAATGCACCGCACCACCAGCTTCCTCTGTGCTTGTCTCTGGCAGCAGCAGTGCAAAGTAGGCACTTCATAAGCAGTCAGCCCTTCCAGATGGCGCATCCAAACTCCACGTGGGTGGCAGCCCAGTCTCCATAGGCAGCTTTTGAGCTGCCCTAAGGTCACCACTGCAATCAGCCCAAAGTGGTGGTATGAGCAGAAGCCAGCAGGCCGAGGGCTCAGATGTAGAAGAGGTTCCTGTGGCACTCATACCCCAGCGTTTGCCATAACTCAGTAGGGCGGCTGCGTGCTCTCAGAGAGGAAATGGCCTTTGGTCTATGCTGCCAGCCTCTGGCCTAGATTCCAATCTACTCCTGTGCTACCTAATTCTCTCCTTTTGTTTTCATAGTTGATTTTTTTCCAAATGATTTCAATGTTGTAACCTCATTTCAATGTTGTCTTCAAGTAGACCTTCCTGCAAGGCCACTGTCTCATTTTTAGGAGAAAGTGGAGAAAGCAATAATTGAATGTGAATTACACATCAGTGCACTAGTCAGCATTTGCGGCAGAAACAAATAGCCCCAGAATTCTGGCCTTGTCTCCTTGCTCAGAGATGCGAAGTTCAGCTACTTGTTTATAGATGAGAAACTCAACTGCGTCAGTGCTCAGCAGTGTTAATCTGCCAGCCCACTGCCAGATCTGAGTGGAGAGATGAGCTGGTTTGTGGGCCACATTGTTCTCAGAGCAGACGAAGCAGCAGGGGTGACATTTCCATGTGTATATAGAGACGTGGCGTATGTTATGGCTGCCCTAATTCATTGGCCAAAGTAAGGATTGTATCTAAGTCCAAAGTGAACAGATGCAGAAATGCATTCTGCTTATGGGGAAGTAGGTCGAGAGTGGACGGAAGGGCAAGCTGGGCACAGCGCCGCACACCTGGCAGCCCAGCACTTGGAGGCTGAGGCACTGGGTTGGTAATTGCTAGGCCACCCTGGACCGCTAAGGGGAACATGGCAAGGGACTTGGCACTCCTTCCACCAAGCAGTGAGCTGTCCTTACATCTAGATGGGCTTAGGGCTTCTCTAGAAGTGGCAGCATGGACTTATAGGACAAAGTGGCTTGATTCCAAGAGTGAGAGTCCCTCGAGGAACAGGCAGGAGTTGTGCAGCCTCTTGGGACTCTAAAGCACTGTGCTTTCTGCTTTGTTCTCCCTGTCTCTGTCTCTGTCTCTGTCTCTGTCTGTCTGTCTCTGTCTCTTGTCTCTATCTCTGTCTGTGTTTGTCTCTCTCTCTCTCTCTCTCTCTCTCTCTCTCTTTCTCCCTCACTTGCTCTCTTTCCCTCTCTCTCTTCCCAACTCCTTCTTGCCTTCTCTTCCTCCTTCCCCTTACAGGATGGCATTGAATCCAGGAGCCTCATGTGGAGCTCCATCCTCAGCCTATTTTTGAGACAAGATCTTAAGCCACTAAGTTGAACCAGGCTGGAATAAAGCATGTTCCCTTGCTTCAGCTTCCCAGAGTGCTACGCCCTTCTCCTGAGATTCAAATGACAGGAAAACTAATATAGAATGAACTTTTCTTTCTTTCTTTCTTTCTTTCTTTCTTTCTTTCTTTCTTTCTTTCTTTCTTTCTTTCTTTCTTTCTTTCTTTCTTTCTTTCCTCCCTCCCTCCCTCCCTCCCTCCCT